>PVHY01018170.1:0-29770 GCA_004024945.1 Uropsilus gracilis
CCTCCCTCCCTCCACAAAAATTCAGCATCTTCTCATCCATAGAAAGCAATGGAAACATTAGTAATGGAAAAACAGCATTTATGGATTTTATAATTCCTGCTCCCTCCATTCATGTTCATTCTTTGACTGTGTGTGGCAGGACCAGTTTAAAACGCAGCCAATTCGCAGTGCCCTGTTTTCCCTAGGTATCTTTCCAAACTGGGTAGACCCTCCTCTCCAATCATTTTTAGATTCACACATGTGGACCCTAGTGATCTGTGAGTTACTAATCTCAGTAAGTATTTGATGCCAAAGGATGAAGGCTCTCAGGAATAGAGAAGAAAGATTAGTGGTATTGTTGGATGTGTTATTTCCTCATAACTTTTCACTGGTGGCTATCTTTAGTCTATAAAATTCCCAGATTTTTTTTTTGGTGGGGGAGGGGAGGGTGTGGTAGTGGCTCCAAAACATAAAAATATTAACTGCCAGAATCAAGGACATAGGCAGCATGTTGTCATAAAAATTCTAATTTTCCTTTATAGGTTATCTGTTGCTGCTATGGCAGCTCTCCCCTACTTCCCACAAGCATGGGTCCCACCTGCACACTCATTAAAAAAATGGAAGCAACAAATGCTAGAGAGGATGTGGAGACAAAGGAACCCTCTGACATTGGTGGTGGGATTGTAAAGTAGTCCAGCCATCTTGGAAACTGGTATGTACAGTCCTAAATACATTAAACATGTATCTACCATATGATGCTATGATTCTACTCCTGGGATTCTATCCAAAGGACACAATGACACCAATTTTAAAGGAAACCTCTTCTATATTTATTGCAGCATTATTAACAATAGCTAGATATGGCAATATCCCAAATGCCCCCAAACAGGTGAATGGATTAAAAAACTTATGGTGTATTCACAGAATTTATTCAGTGATACAAAAAGAAACATGTCATTTGCAGCAACTGGATGGAGCTGTAATGAATTCTGCTAGCTGAAATTAGTCAAAAGGAAAAATAAATACTGGATAGTCTCACTTTCAAGTGCATTATAAAGAAATCAAGAGAAAGGACAAAAAATAATCAAAACTTACAAGGTGAGCATCTAAAGAAGCATATAGCAAAAGAGGTGGGGCAAAACAGGGAAAGACGTATACAAGGGAATATGGTAGAGGGAGAAATAGGTGAACTACAATAATATAAATGAAAAAAGGTCAAAATAAATTCTCTACATTTTCAGTTAAGCATATGGTATGTTTCACATAGGGCATGTGTGTATATGTAGATATATTTGCTATTTCTTTGTTTTTGTAATATACAGGGTTTAGCCCTTTAGAAAATTTGATGTATTAAAAATTTTGAAAACATTGTTAAATTGTGCAAAAATATTTAAAATTAAGTTCACATTGATAATTTTATGAAAGACTAATATTTCTAGGGAAAGAGATCAATAATTATGCTTAATAGATGTACACTACAGAAATGTCACCAGTTCTTCCAAATTACATTAGTACCATATGCATATATAGAACAGATCTAGTTTCTTTATCAGTTGAAGTACAAATCTTGATATCATTCTAAAATCAAAACTAGATGATTAATATTTTAAAAAATTCACTATGAAACAAAAATTTGATAAAGGATATAAACATTCACTATTTGAGACAAAATTAGATTTGTTATTGATAATAAAGTTATAGTATGTATTTCATACTGAAACATTCACATGTATGAATTTCTAGACTGATAATAGATATAAATTGAGAAATTATCCTTGAAGCTGAGTCCTATAGAAATCTGAAGTTCAAATTCTCAGGATATTTAGGCTGTAAGTTGACTTCCCTAGAAACAGATACTGAAATAACAGTTGGAGTGATAGATGTATAGATGTTTATTGGGAATATGAAAGGCAAAGGGGAGCTGCTGTAAAATTTTAACTGATTAGGCTCAGCAAAAGCTATAAGAAGTTTTGACTTATTCTTTAGTGTCCTATTTTGGGACAAAATTGCTAAGTCTTTTTATTAAATTTCCTCATTTAGTCAGTCATCAGATTCCCTAGGAGAAAGATCACCGTGGTTGAGAGAATATGATTACTTTGTCCTAAGTAATATGCTAATATTTGAAAGAAATATATTTCGTTAAGAGCTAAAGAAATATTTATGAATATAATTGTGAGGTTAGTGTAAAGTTGAAGTTGGGCATGGTGGCACACACCTGTAATCCCAGTTACCTGGGAGGCTGAGGCTGGGGATGACTTGAGTACACAGGTTCAAGAAAACCCTGGGTAACATAGCAAGACCTAGTCTCTTAAAAATAATAAAAAAAATTAAAAATAGTATAAAGTTGAAATAACAAGAGCCAGCTTCAAGTAATTTCCAATTACCAAAGATAGGTCAATTTGAAGAAAACATACTACCAGAAAGTTTCAGAACAACTAAATCAATCAATCATGCATTATATGTATTACTATAAATCAATATCTTACTTTAATACAATGTTTATCACTAAAACTGCAATTGCATCATTCATCTTATAATCACTTTTACCAACTTCTTTTCCCTTTCCTTCTGGTAACTGCTAATTTGGTCTTACAGTCTAATATTTCTGTTTTATTACATTCATGAACTAATTTAGTCTCTACATCCCACTTACAAGTGAAATCCTTTCATTCAATCCATTTGTCTATTTTGGGAAATTTGGGTTGTTTCCATGTCCTTGCAATTATAAATAGTGCTGCCCAAAACATCTGAGCCCAGGTGTCCTTTTGTACCCACATTGAGGTCTCCTTTGGGTAGATTCCCAGAAGTGCGACTGCTGGGTTGAAAGGTAGTTCCATTTTCGTAAGTTTGAGGGTCCTCCACACTGCTTTCCATAGTGGCTGGACCAGTTTACATTCCCACCAGCAGTGTAAAAGTGTTCCTTTCTCTCCACAGTCTCTCAAGCACTTGTTGTTGCCCGTTTGTTTTTTTTTTTTTTTTTGATATGGACCATTCTCGCTGGTGTGAGGTGGTATCTTATTGTGGTTTTGATTTGCATTTCTCTGATTGCTATGATGTTGATCAGTTTTTCATGTGCCTGTGGGCCATTTATATATCCTCTTTGGAGAAGCATCTTTTTAGTTCAGTTCCTCTCCCCATTTTTGACTGGGTTTCTTGCTTTGTTTTTGCTAAGTTGTGTGAGTTCCTTATGGATCTTTGTTAGCACACCCTTATCACTTTTGTGGAGGGAAAAATTCTTCTCCCAATCAGCTGGTTTTCTTTTATTTGATGATATTATGATAACATGGATGTACCTAGAAGAAATCTTATTAGCAGAAACAAGTCAGAAAGCAAAAGATAGGATCCAAATGGTTTCCCTATTATATGGGACATAGGAAAAACAAACAAAAAGCCAGGAGGAAAAGTCAAAACAAGTTAAAAAGCAAACTGAAGTTAACAACTTGGTGGGGGGGGTGAGGGATGGAATAATCAGGGAGGGGAGAGCCCCAGGGATTACAAAGATGTGAAATAATTATTTGTATAATAAAGTATTTATTGAAAAAGAGAACTGAAGCATAGGGTAAGAGAGGGGGAGGAGGACAAAATCGGGGATGGGATGGGCACAAGATATTAAGATTTTTCACAGGTGTTAAGGTGGTGGGAGATCGTCAGGGTAGACAATGATGTCAAAAATATATACATACATATGTTCAATCAATTTAAAAAGTGAAATTATAAAAAAATAAAAAATAAAACAAAATAAAAAACATGTCTTTTATAATGTGGAAAAAAGTGAAATCCTTCTCCATCTGACTGATTTTACTAAGCTTAATACTGTCTAGGTTCATCCATGTTACAAATGGCAAGTTTTCAATTTTTTTTAATAAATGAGTTGTATGTTACATATAGCTGTATATATCACATCTTCTTTAACCAACAATCTGTCATGGATACTTGTTTCCACTCTTAATTATTGCTGTAGTAAACATGGCTTCCAAAATCATTTCATCTTCAGTGTTTCTATCTCTTTTAAGTAAATACCCAGACAAGTAGTAAAAAACAAATGGAATATCTATTTTTTGAAAGATCTCATACTGTTTCCAGAATGAATATACCAAATTTATATCCCCATCAAAAAATAAAAATACACAGGTCATCCCTTCTCTTCACATCCTCACCAACACCTTCTTGTCTTTTGCATATAGCCAGTCTCACTACTGTTTCAATTTGTATTTATTTAAGAGAAGATGATCATGTTTTACTATGTCTTTTTTTCATGTGTATGTTTTTTGGAGAAGTACCTATTCAGATCTACTGCCCATTTTTTGATTCACCTTTTGCTTCTTCAAATGTGCAAAATATCCTCCAATTAAATGGGAAATCTGTTTTGATGACTGAACTATGCAGAATTTTCTAACTTGATGTAGTCCCATTTGCTGTTGTTTTGCTTTTATTTCTCTTGTCATCAGAGTTGAGTCCCCAAACATCTATAAGCCTAATGTCTAGAAGCATATAGCCTAGCTTTTCTTCCATATATTTATGGTTTCAGGTCTTACATTGAAGTCTTTAATCCATTTTGAATTAGTGTTTATGTAAGGTATTAGGCACTTATTAAAGACTTTCTATCCTGCACTATACAGTCATTGCTTTCTTGTATTATATTAGTTATCTGTATGAGTCTAGGTTTATTTCTGGACACTCAAAGTTTTTCCATTGGCCTGCTCTTAATCACTACAGCATATTTTGAGATTGGGAGACATATTACCTCTACTTTTATTCTTTTTTCTTAAGACTATTTTAGTGATTCAGGGTCTTTTTCAGTTCCAAATTCATTCTCTAATTTGAAGGTGTATTTCTATGCAAAATGTCATCAGGATTTTGATAAGGATTGGATTGAATTTGTATATTGCTTTGGGTATCATAGTCATTTTACAAAGGTTAATTTATAAACTTCTCTCTGTAATATCTCAGTGTATGGTCTTTTACATTTTTGACCATATTATTTCAAATTCTATTTTTTGATATAATTGTAAATGTGATAGTTTTCCATATTTCCCTTTTTGTATTTGTATATAGAAACAACAGATTTTGATGTATCAATTTTGTAGGCTGCACTGTATTACTCTAATCTTTTTAATGACTTTTTACTAAAGTCTTTGGGAATATTATATAATTATGAGGTCATCTGCAAGTAGAAATAGATTCACTTCATTTCCAATTAGAATACCTTTTATATACCTTTCTTGCCTATTTTCTGTGATTAGGACCCTCCATCCTTCCATCAGCTTCTTTAAGTACTTATTAAATAGCCCTATTTTCATCAACAGTATGAGCCAAGAATAGGCCAGTTATTGTTTGGAAAAGGTCAGACCTGGTCTCTGTTTTACCACTTACAAACCTCCTCCCTGGATTCCCTCATGACACTCTGCAATCAACTTACTGTCTGTGGCTTTCACTGTACTAGCACAGACCATGAAGTGTCTAACAGTGGTAATGTAGTAAAAAGAACATTCTCTGTTGTTCTTGCTGTATTCCCAGCAGCCCAGGTGGAGCACGTCAGCAACTCTGCTTTAAGATATTACCTGGTTTAAAAACATGTCTTCACACCATCACCACTCTTCCCTCATTTTACTCTACACATGCCTCATCAAGATATAGGGTTACCCTCAATGTCTATGCTAATACAGTGTGTGAGTACACAAGGTCAGGGTGTTCTTTAACCTCATCATTATGTTGTGGGATTCCTTCAGTAGTGTCCTATTCCTGGAGAATTGTGATTCCTCTTGTATGAAAACAAAGGATAGCTTTTCTTGCTATTTTAGATTTAAAAAGATCATAGCGACATTTTAAAATACTATCATAGTAAGAAATTGCTTCAGTAATTATTATTTTAAAAATAATGGGACCAACCTAAAGCATTTTCTGCCTTTCTGTACAAATATATTTTAGAGTGACCAAATATGTGAGGTGTTCTTTTATGTAGAATTTCAGGTAATGATGTTGATATGAGAGAACAAAAATGATTATTTATCAATACCTAATATATTTAGATAATGAGCATCATGAAACTTCTCTATAAGGAGAAACTAAATTAATGAACCTGGTTGAAAGAACTGAATCAACTGGTCAGTCTTGTACAATTGTGAAATAACATATTCTTTATTTCCAGAATAGATGAATTAAGTTGTATGCTATACCTTTTATGCAGTATCTCCATCAGTAATTAAACCTATGTCTGACCAAGTCTTTTTCACTGATTTTATAGGAAACAAGGAAAATCCTAAAGCAAAAAAGTAGAAAATATTCCAAACAGATCTTAAAGACTTGCTAATAGAGAACTACTATGATATTTAAAAGATATTAGCCAGATATTAATAGATACACACCAGATACCAGTGTGTAGCTATTATTTACTGATTTAAAATAATCTATTGCATTTAGATATTTTCATTCTATTAAAATGTTATTCTTATTGGTGTAATGTCATTGTGGTATGTAAAGGTATTGCTTGTTAGAAATGCATGCTGAGGCTTCTTCTCCCCTCTCCCATGACTCAGTTTACTGAGCTATTACACACTGAGTTATTTATGAGTGGAATATGAGACAATGCTAAAGGAAGATCATCCAAATACTAGAACTACCATGACAATGGACTCAAAAAGAATAACAAGATGAAATGACTATGTCAGAACCCGTGTTCTCAGAAAAACCACAAACCAGCATCATCCTATGAGTGCCATCTTGAACTGAAATTTTCCACATGGAGGTGACCAAAATTTCCATTTTGTACATTTTACTTCCTATTTTTCAGTGCCTGCCTTCTAAAATTCCATCCCTCCAAGACCAAGGGAGTGGATGATACCTTCCCTGATTTGCAAACTGCTTGCAACCAAGGCTTCTTACTTCTGTATTTTTTTTTCTTGAGCCAGTTATTTGATAACATTCTTTAATGACCAGGATGCAAACTGTAGACCCACTCCCTGTACTCTCTTGGGAAACTGCACAATGTCTGCAAGTACACTTGAATGTAGAGATTTCCTAATAATGCCTGGGAAAGTTCTTGGCTAACATCTCCTATGCTTTTGTTTGAGGTCTCTGAAGACTTATTTTTTGGAGAACTTTTACAAAGAAAAAAAAAAGAACTCCTTCACTCGGGTACTCAGAATGAACACCTCATGTTTCTAAATCCTTGATCAACTACCTTTAGCACCCATCGATTTTTATGTTTTTTTAAACTTAAACCTCATAGGGGAGGGGAGCAGAAAAAAAAAACAAAAACAAAAACAAAAACTTAAAACTCATAGTTATTGACTTTTTTTTGGATAAAATTTACTTAATACAACCATAAAATCACTTGGCCAAAAGAAACTTCTTTGATACCCCAAAATCATCTATTTGCAAAATCAATAAGAATGAAGAGGTTTTTGAACTTTTCCAAATCGATGAGAGGCATGTTTCACTTGGTACACTGAGAAATCAACATGCCAAGAAGATATTGTAACTTCCCTCAGGGAAAACAATTCTAAAATGCTTGAAAGAGGAGAATAATACTTAAGACATTCCTCTTGTCTTTTTATTTTTTTGTGGGAAGAAAAGAAGTTACAGATAGGTGTACATATTACAACACCATAATTACAAAATTAAACCATGCAAAGTAGGATATTATTTACTGATGTGTGATTTCAAAGTTTCAAATACCACAGGAATGATAAACATTATATCCAGTGTACTGATTATTATTTCAGGGAATGTATAATGGGGAATAGGCTAGAAGAGATATCCACAGATAATGTCAACTATCTCTGTGATGGTTGATTTTTTTTAATTTAATTTTTAAAAAATTTTGCATATATATGTGCATTCCATTATTGTGTACCCTGGAGCTCTCCCACTTCCCTAACATCTGTTAACCATCCTGCTCTTTTGTGCCCTTTGCCTCCCCTACCTTCTTCCCCTTCTTCCTTTCTCACTTCATTGTTCAGTCCCATTGGTTGTTTCTATTTTTTTCTTATTCCCTAGACCCATCATATAAGTGAGACCATCCTGTATTTCTCTTTTTCTTTTTGGCTTATTTCTGCTAATATGAGTCCTTCTAATTCCATCCATGTTGTTGCAAATGACATATGTTTGTCCTCCTTGATTGATGTGTAGTATTCCATCGTGTACATATACTACATTTTTTTTCAGCCAATTGTTGGTTTTGGGACATTTGGTTTGTTTCCAAATCTTGGCAATTGTAAACAGAGCTGCAATAAACATGCACGTACATGTGTTCTTTTGAATTAGTGTTTTCATGCCCTCTGAGTAGATTCCCAGTAGTGAGATTGATGGGTAGAATGGTAATCCCAATTATTTTATTTGAGGGTTTTCCACACAGTCTTCCATAGTGGCTGGACTGCTTTGCACTCCCACTAGCAGTGTAAGAGTGTTCCTTTTTCTCCACATCCATGCCAACACTTGTTGTTGTCTGTTTTATTTATATGGACCATTCTTACTGGTGTTAGGTAGTATCTCAATGTGGTTTTAATTTGCATTTCCCTGATAATTAGTGATGTGGAGTATTCTTTCATATGCCTATTAGCCATCTGTATCTCCTCTGAAATGTCTTTTTAGTTCTCCCAATTTTTTGACTGGGTTTTTGGCTTTGTTTTTGTTGAACTGTAGGAGCTCTTTGTGGATCTTGATATCAGACCCTTGTCACTTTTCTGGAGGGAAAATTTGCTCCCAGTTGGTTGGGTTTCTTTTTGTTTTGTTTACTGTCTTTTTTGCTGTACAGAAACTTTTTAGTTTTCTATATTCCCAACTGTTTGTTTTCCTTCATTTTTTTTTTGCCAGCTGTAGTTGTTTCCCTAAATGGATTTCTGAGGTGAAATTCATGAAGGGTTTTGCCCAGGTTTTCCTCTATTTATTTTATGGTTGCAAGTCTCACATCCAAGTCCTTTATCCATTTTCAGTTGATTTACATACAAGATGTGAGGGTGTTGTCCTGGTCCATTTTTTTGCATGTCTTGATCCAGTTTTCCCAGCACCACTTATTGAAAAGGATATCTTTGTTCCAGAGTATGTTTTTTTGCCCCCTTGTCAAAGATTAGTTGACCATATGCATGTGGTTCTATTTCTGGGTATTCAATTCTGATCCATTGGTCTGTTTTTGTACCAGTACCATACTGTTTTAAGTATTATGGCTTTGTAGTATAGTTTGAAGTCTGGAATAGTAATACCTCCATTCTCCTGTTTGTCAAGAGGGTTTTGGCTATTTGGGGGCTTTTGTTGTTCCATATGAATTTCAGTACTTTTTGTTCTATCTCTTTAATATATGTCACTGGGATCTTTATTGGAATTGCATTGAATCTGTAGATTGTCTTTGGTAATATGGCCATTTTGATAATGTTGATTCTTCTAATCCATGAACAGGGAATGGTCATTTTTTCACATCATCTTCTATTTCTTTTAAGAATGTTTTCTAGTTTTCTTTGTATAGGTCTTTTACTTTGGTTAGGTTTATTCCCAAGTATTTAATTTTCTTTGGTGTGATGATAAATGGAGTGTTTTCTTTTTTAATTTCTTGATTCTTTGCATATATGAATGCTATTGATTTTTGTGTGTTGAGTTGTATCCAGGTACCTTACTGAATTGATTTATTATTTCAGTTAGCTTTTCTGTTGATTTTTTTGAGTTCTCTACATAGAGTATCATATCATCCATGTATAATGATAGCTTTATTTCTTCTTTCCCTATTTGGATTCCTTTTAAAGACATTCCTCTTTTCTACTTGCCTTGCTCCCTGAAGCACTTTCCTTGGGTCTCTTCTAGAGCAAATCATGTGGTGGAAACATTGCTTATGCCTCCAGTTACTGTTTTAATCCTCAAAAAGAGTACAGGCAGCAGAATGAGGAAAACCCCAGAGACCTTTAGTTATGTAGAAGTTAGCAGACTAGACCAGGTACAAAAGGAGGCTGTCTGATTACTAAATTCTATCCCACCATCTTTCCCCAATAGATAAATTGGCAGGCCATCCAGTGATGTATTCAAAAGAATGATGAGGTTCTCCACAATTGTTTTGATAGAACTGAATAGACTTCCAGGATTAAGCATTTAAATAATGAGATTCTTATAATCCTCAACTCTACATTTGTAGCTAAACTCAATGAAAATGCTTAGTATTCTTATTATAGAATTTAATTTGGCAGCTAAAACACCCATGAGTAGACTCTCTGGTGAACAAATTATCCAAAACCCTAGAAAGAGCAAAGAAGCTAGAGCTTTCTGGTCCTATTCTGGAAAGATTTGAAAAATTAATAATTCTCCAATTGCAACAAATAGACATGGCAAATATTCTCTAGCCCCAGTCATAAATTTTGTTCCTCTGTAAATATTTTGAACCATTTCAAAATGGATTATTTGGAATACAAATGGTAGTTGCAACAGAATCCCTGTAGGAACCCTTCCCCACTCTATGCTATAAAGTACTTGGAAGAAGGGATTCTGGGAAAAACAGAGGCATTGGCAATCAACAGATGAGACTAGATATTGAAATTGTGGACAAACTTGTTATAGCCTTCACTGGTATTGGGCCAACCTTACTAATCCTCAACTTAGACATATTAACAATGTCTGTCGCTACTGCTTAGAATCACAAAATAGTTGGGGTTTCCAACTGTTAGTTTTTAAATCCTTGTGCATTCCCTTCCAATTAGACCCCCTTTGGGGAAGTATAATTCCTGGATAGAGATTTTCTGTTGCTTTTCTTTCTTATAAAATGTGGGATAATGTTGAATCTAAGGCAATGTCCTTATCAAAAAGAAAATCTCAATTCCTCACTGACTTCCATCCCTGTCTGCCTCACTTGTCCATTCAAATTCAATGCATATAACCATGAAACAACCCTAGATATCCTCTGGAACCACTCTAATACTGATATTGGCTGCATTCTTTCAACATCATTGACTGAAAATTCAGACAATAACCCCACTCCTTAGCCAAAACAGGTATTGAACCAACTGTCCAAGACTTTCTATTTATAGCTCATTAATTTTAATATTCTGCATAACCAATGTAATAATCCCATTTTCCATAAACCAGATGGAAGCAGATCTCATAGCCATGAACAACATCAATATCCCATTTGGTTGTATTAGATCACTACACATTGATCATGATAATTCCCCCTAAATAATCAGTACTCTTCTGCAATACATCTCTGGACACTGGACACTGAAAGTCAACACTTATTCACTTGAAAATTATAGTACACTTAGACTGTTCTTCCCCAAAGCTATATAAAAGCACTATATTTCACAACTTCTAACGGGAGATTTGGTTGATAATCTACCCTTAATTTCACCCTCCCAGAAGGTATACCTTACTCAAAGTCTTCATGAGTGCTATAACTTACTTTTATTTTGTGAAACCACTACTTCTCTCCCAAAGAACTTGATCCTATTCCACTTATAGGGTACATTAATTCTCCCTCTCCCAAATACCAAAAGAGAGTTGATTGAGAAATCCTAGGTCTTGTCAAATGCTGTAGAACTTGATTCCACAATTTTCCTCTTGGGTTCCAACCACTCTTAATAGAGTTGCTTAAATATAGCAATCCTTCTCCCTTAACCTGATCCTATGGATTCAGGAATCATTTCAGAAAATTAAGCATCAACTAACCAGAGACCCAAAGCTATGACACCATAACTACAATCTTCCTTATCTTTAAACTCAAGCCTGTGGCAAAATGTCCTATAGGTTCAACTCAGGCCCACAGAGGACAGAACAGAACCACAGAATATTGTATTCTGTAGTTGGATTTCTTTGCCTAAGGACTTCGCCCTTGCCTTGAAATTATGACTACATTTTCTTCCTTCTTGAGGTTCCCCACTCTATTGAAACTCTTCTCAACTTATATCATATCAAACATCTATCAGCAGTCTGCTTTACAAACTGTGAAATCCTCTTGTTATGCCCAAATTCCATCATTAAATGTGATCTTCTTAGCCCAGAAACCTTACTACCCCTTCCTGACTAAATAATCCATTACAATGGTATCTCACTGACCAATAAACTACTGATTCCTTGACCAGATCTACATGAAGTATCTCAGCAGGATTCAGATGGAAATAGGTTTAAAATAGGTCCTATCTAAAAATTTCTTCCTGTCAGGATAATTCTAAAAAGGGTTGCAGTCCTAACCTTAAAACAGACCATTGTACATAGTTTCTTATCCTCTGGTACCATGATCCAAGAGGCAGAATTCTATGTGTCAACCAGAGTCTGCACATTAGCCAATACATACCTGTATCAACAGCAGATATGCCTTTGGAGCCACACATAATTTTGGAATGTTATGGAAATAAGAGTTTACAACTTGATCAAGACAACCTACTAAAAATAGACTTTGCTCTAGCCCTCTTGGATAGAACATAAATCCCAAAGTCCCTATTTAAAATCTACTCAGAAAATATCAGGGAAAAGTAAAACTAATTTTCAGATACAAAGTTTAAGAAGAGAAGTTAAATCCTTAGGCTGCATATAAAACAGGTAGTGCCACTACAACATTATGAAGGTAGGAACTTGATAGCTGTAGCAACGGAGAAAAAAATTGAAGGCCAGTGGCAATGGACCAAATCCTCAACTGGCTAAGTGATAACATGATAAAGAAAATGGGGAGGAGAATGGAAAAAGAGTCACTGAATCTTAGAATTTACAGGTGGTAGTTAGTTACCTTTTAGATGGATTACCATAATGTTAGCAGATCTGCTATGGCAAATAGAGCATATTTAGAACTATAAAATGTTCAATTTGGTTCAAGCAATAAGGAGGTACAAGAAAAGACAGGCTTCAGATAAAAGTCTAGGCTAAAGAATAGAGGACTTCATTTTTAGGCACTTGGGTAGTTATTAAAAGTTGAGAGAATAAATTATTAGATGATTAGAAATTTGCATTTTGGCAGTGTCTAGGATGAATGAAAAAATTGAAGAAAACTGTCATAGCTGCAATAGGGAAATACTACAATACATATTAAAAATAATGAACTTTGCAATGTGGCAGATATAGCACTAGTATTCTATGGGCACTACCCTTCATTTAATCCCACAATAATCTTATGAATTAGATAATTATTTTATCCCCTACTTTACAGTTGAATCTGAAGTACATAGACACTACATATTTTGCTAAGGTCAAAGTGCTAGAAAAATGGGAGGGTACAGTCAGGTACAATATCTGTTTGAGTATAAATACCAAACTCTTAATGACCAAGCCTTATTGTCACCAGAGATAGCATTTGATATCCGGAATTATACTCATTACATATTATAGAACAAGATAGCTCTGTGAACCATTTTTTCAAGTTAACTTTTTAAATCTCCAATTAGTCTCTTGTAGAAAAATCCAATTTGGCATATGTTTGAGACTAACTTGGCAGAAATCACTAAATATAACAAGCCTGGGCTCTTATCCCTTCCATGTGTGTCCTTTAAAACCTTAGACACAGCCTCTGGCTGACTTTGGGTATTGATTCCACTTTGCTGCCAACATCCTTCAATAGATGTAGAAAATCCAGGCTGATCTATTATTATACTTAAGTCTGCCTTCTGCTGTATAGACTTGAAGCAAAATTTTAGAACCTGTTTGTAGCCATCTATATTTTAAACCTTTCACGCAGAATCATAAACAGTCCAGTCCAGAAAAATAGGCACATGTCTTAATCAAGAACTCTCCATAATTTATCTTTTAAAAATTCTCTAGCCACATCTTTGATATCATATAATCATTTATCTATCCTCTGTTCGACATGTTTGACTTGCCACACCCCTTCAAAGGCAAGATCTCTTTCTACCTCTGCAGGTCCTGCAGAGGCCACTACTCAACCCTGGTGTTATCTACTGTCATATCTCCAGCAGTAATTAGTTCAGTTCAAGCAGCAGATATTGAATGTCTGCTTCGAGTGAGAGACTCATGACAGATGTTGTAAGAACAAAAAATAAAATGTTTTACCATCTTTGTACCTGTTCATATCTTCTTTGTCTGCTTACTTCTACTTACATATCAATCTAAATTCTACCATTTACCTCAAAGCTCAAATATTTCTAACTTCTACTGAATTCAGATGATGAAAAAAATAGATTAAAACATTACAAATTGCACTAGAGTAAGTTTTGAAGACACCAAAATTATTTTCCATTGTTTTACACACACACACGTATTTTTGTATACACTAAATGAAGATAAAACTGCATAATGTAGGAAAAGTTTCTAATAAGAACTGCAAGCAACATTAAGTTAGTTATGCCAACTCAGTAACTATTGCTTAATAATTATTGCTTAATAATAAGGGTTCAATCAGAGGTTTGACTATCAGGCATCCAGAAAGAGAGCTCAAAGTTGGCATATTTTATGAAAACAAGGAAGATAAATAATATCTTATTTTTAAGATATTAAAAATAAGCAATAAGATATTGCAATAAGCAATATCTTATTGCTTATTTTTAAGCAATAAGCAAGGGGAAGAGAAATATGAAGTGAAGATAAATGTCATGGTGTGCTACAGATTAGTATAAAACTTAGAACTCACTTACATTGTAATCTAGGGTTTTAAACAAAGGACTAAGATTATAATATTCAAGTATTAAAATGGTCAGTTTGGTTCAATTACACTGAAAACTTACTCACTGAGATAGAAAATACTGGAAGCAACAAGTGTAGAGTGGTAAGAAATCCCCAAAATGTATATAGCTCACAAAATATTTCTTATTCCTATTACATCAGTTGTTGCAGTTCAACTGTTCTGACTCTGCTTTGTGTGTCTTGTAACAAGTAGCTATATTGAAAGAATATACCTTACTTGAGATAATCTCAAATAAGTGGAATTTAATCTTGGAATTGTTCTGAAAGCTTCTTCCCATAAAATTAACCAGGTGAAAAGAGAAATCGTTTTTAAATAGAAAAATACAAGATTTATATACTCTTTTAGGAAAGCAACATAAAGATCACTTTATGAAATATACTGAATCAAGAACAGAAAATCAGGACCAATCAATGAAGAAATTGGGGGAAAAAATCCCAAACCACTAGTCTTTCCTATTAAGTCTACTTTATTTGCAATGAACAATCGATAGCTAAACTATCCTTTTCAAACTCTTCCAAAAATTTGAAAAGGAGTCAAAACTTCTAAGTACTTTATAAAGATAACAGTCTCTTGCTGCCAAAGTATGCAAGGATATCACAAGAATACATATGGAAAAAATTGTCACCAAAATATTAGTATATTGTATTAATGGAAGAGTTGACAAGATAAACAGAGTGATGATGGTCAACTTGCCTCTTGCATATACTTTGTAGCTAAGTTTTAGCAGAACAAAGCTAGAAAATTCTGAAGGAAGGGTAAGTGATTACTGCACACAAAATGCCCTGAAATAGACTGTCCTTTCAAGAAGTGAAGTTAGCTGACGAGTTACTCTGCTGAGCCCTATAAGAAGCAAAAGCAGTATTAGGAAGCAATGTCAATGCATTAGGCTCTGGCAGGCCCCAGCAAGCTTTGGAGCAGGTTCTGGAAGAAGCTCTGCCATTTCTGTGAGGTCTTGAGAGGGAGCTAAGAGCAATTCAGACAGGATAAGCCTTGGCAAAATGTGGAGCAGATGCAATAAGATGTGCAGGATTTACAACTCTGACAGAAGCAATGGATGGGCCTGGTCTCCATAGCTGTGGCATGGTGCACCATGCCAGATGTGTAAACACTGGGTTTACAGAGACAGCTCTGTGGGTAGGAGTGGCACATCAGACGTAGAAACCAGTGCAGATGCCAACAAAGTTGAAACTAAGAAATTCAACCCAACAAAAGACATAAAAGGCATACAGAGAAAACAAAACAAAAAAAGTTAAAAGAGAAGGCAACACAAAGATATGAAAAGATATTTCTTGCTTATGAATAGGAAGAATTAGCATCATAAAAATGGCCATACTACCAAAAGCAATCAATAGATTCAATGAAATTCCAATAAAAATGTCAATGATATACATATATATATATATATATATATATATATATATATACATACACACACACATATATATATGCCTATCCTGCTCAAATTACTCCCAAAAAATGAATGAATACTTTTAAATACATTTTTTATGAAGCCAATATTACTCTAATACCAAAACCAAATAAAGTCACCACAAAAAAAAAACTATAGACCAATTTTCTAATAAAAATCCTAAAAACCTTAGCACACTAAAGCCAACAATGCATTAAAAATATTTTACATCATGACCAAGTGGAATTTATACCAGTGACCCAAAGAAGGTTCAACATCCAAAAATCAACCTAATTCACCATATCAATGGAAAAAAGGTAAAAACTATACCTATACAATTATATGAGTGCTGAGAAAGCACTTGATAAGATTTAAGATTTCATAAAAGCATCTATTTATGATGAAAAATCCTTGAAAATTGGGATAAGTGGAACATATTTTGCATAAAAGAAATCTGACAAATGTACAGCTAACATCATTCCCAATGTTGAAAACTAAAATCATTTCTACAAAGGTCTGATATAAGATGGGGTATCTTCCCTCACCACCACTAATGAACCTATGTTATTACTGAAAGTCCTAGTAGAATTAGAATTAAGTAAGAGAAAGACATAAAAGGAATGCGAATTAGGAAAAACAGTTAAGCTATTATTATCACACAACATGACAATATGTAAAGAGGATCCTAAACATTCCACTGAAAAACCAGTTCACTGAAGTGACAGGCTATGAAATCAATACACAAAAGTCAGTTGTTACATTATGTACAAGCAATGAACTAGAAATATTAAGAAAATGTTCCCACGTAAATTATACCAAAAATATTATATATATATCTAGGAATAAATCTAAAAAAGGAGGTGAGAACTACAAAGAAAATCACAGCACATTTAAAAACAGAAAAAGATACCAAGAAAAGGAAAGTCATTTCTTGCTCATGATTGGAAGAGTCAATATTGTCAAACTATCCTACTCAAAGCATTCAGAAAAATGGACTCAAATGAGTAAGTGGTTATACGATCTAAAACTGTAAAATACATAGATGAAAATAAATGCAAAATAAGCTCCAATGATCTTGCAGAATTGTACAGGAAAGAAAGCAGAACAAATAAGCAATTGTAATCCCATCAAACTAAAAAGCTTCTGTGCAGTGAAAGAAAACCTAATCAAAATGAAGAGACACCCCAATTGAGAGAGAAAATACTGCACACCATACACCTAACAAGGCACTGATACCAAAGATCTACAAAGAACTCAGATACCTCAACAAAAAGAAAACAACCCAATTAAAAAAATAAGCAAGAGAGCTAAATAGGTATATCTCCAAAGAAAACAAATAGATGTCCTACAGATACATGAAAAATAAGTTGCTCAATATCACTCATCTGGGAAATGTAAATCAAAGTCAGTAAGATACCAACTTACAACTGAGAATGGCTCAAATCAAAAAGACCAGAAACAAGTGTTGGTTAGGGTGTGGAGACAAAGCAACATTTACATTCTTGGTGTTGTATAACTCCAGTTTCACTTCAGCTATCTCCCTAAAACATGAAAAAATATTAATTTGAAAGGAAAGTTGCACTGCTATGTCTGCTGCAGCATTGCTTACAACAGCCATGCTATTGAGTATTAAATGTCCCTACAACAGGGCAGTAGACTGGGAAGACCTGTAAAAGCACACAATGGAATACTACTCAGTGATCAAAAGAGAACGAATCATGTCATTTGCAACAGTAAATTAGGAAGAAATAGAAACCATGAACAGATCAATTACAAGGAAGGAAATTGAAATAGTAATCAAGTCTCCCAAAAGACAAAAGCTCAGGATCATAATTTTATCAGTGAGTTACCAGTTCTTCAAAGAATCAATACCTACCCTTCTCAAACACTTTCAAAAATTTTAGCAAGAGGGAATTCTCTGAAAGAAATGAGGCCAAATAATCCTGACACCAGAAGAGAATCTAGAGCTATACTCCCAATTAATATAGATGGAAATTTTCTCAACAGAATCTTAACCAAATTCAGCAATACTTTGAAAGGATCAAATTCCATAACCAAATGGAATTTATTTCAGTGAATACGAGATGGTTCAATATGCAAATGAATGTAATTCACTATATCTACAAAAGGAATGGTATACACTATATGTTCATATCAATATATAGCAGAGAAGATAGTTGGCAAGATTAAATATCCTTTTATGATAAACTCAGTAAAATGGGGATAGAGGAAATGTATCTCAACATAAAAATGATATCTGTCAAAGACATGGATAGAAGCATATTCAGTATTGTGAAACAAAGCTTTTTCTGTAAATACAGCTACACAACGAGCATATCCCATCATTACCATTCAACATAGTATCAGGAGAACTAGCTAGAAACATCAGGTAAGAAGCAACTACTAAAGGAAACCAAGTTAAAAAAGAAATAAATCTATCCTATTTATATGATATATGTGTAGAAAACCTTTTAGAGTCCACTGGAAAAAAAAAACAGAAAAAGTTAGTAAAGTGGCAGACTACATAATCAATATATGGAAGCCTATTACATTCTATCTGCAAATAATCAACTAAAAGAGAAAGAAATCAAGAAAACAGTCTGACAGTAGCCCCAGAAAGTATGAAATAATCAGGAATACACATAACAAAACTGTTAGATACTGATTTTAAAAAATGAGATTCAAGTAAATGGAAAGCTATTCCATACTCGTAGACAGGAAGAACAATGCTAAAATTTCCACTTATCAAAAGCAATAAATTCAGTGCAATCACTGCACCAAAATTTGAATGGCATTCTTAAAAAATAGAGTAAATATTACACAAATATATATGGCAACAAAAGATCCTTGACTAGCCAAAGCAATCTTGACACTAAAGGAAAGAAATGGAAATATGCTGAGATTTTCAACTACACTACAAGATAATAGTAATGAAAACTGTAGGTGTTTGGAACAGAAACTGATGAAATTTAACTGAGAGCCCAGAAATAAACCCACATTATTTGAATATTTAATCTGTGACAGTTTCCAAAAATGCAGAATGGAGAGATATGCCTCTTCTAAATGTTTTGGGAAAACTAAACAGTTACAAGTAGAAAAATAAAACTAGACCATTTGTTCATACTGTATACCACAGTTATTTCAAAAGGATTAAAAACCTGGATGTTAGATCAGAAACCATAACATAGACTGGTGAAAATAAAGGTAAAACAATCCATGACACTATTTTCAAGTGCTATCTTTGGGGACTTGAGCATAGAAAACAAAAGTCAAAATAAACAAAGGGGATTATATCAAACTAGAAGTTTCTGTATAGCAAAGGAAACTATCATTAAAACAAAGATACCCTGTTAAATGGGAGAACCTATTTGTACATCATATTCAAGTGGGTAAATATCTAAAATCTACAAAGAACTCATCATTTTCAACAAAAGAAAGAACCCAATCAGAAAATGGGCAGGAAAACTAAACAGAAAATTCTTCAATGAAAGCATATGGATGGTCAACAGTTATAAGAAAAAATGTTCAATATCACTTGCCCCAGAGTGGGGTAAGTCTAAAGGGCATTTCAGTATCAGATGTCCTACTACGACTGACTACATTTTTATTCCAACTACATGAGTGTTTCATTGTTCTGCCTAATTTGACTGCCTTCATTGTCCTCACAGGTACTTATACTGAGAATGCTTATAATAAATTGTGACATATTAATCCTACTAGTCTCCATCTCTGTTATTGGGTGTGTTGGGGTGGGGGGGAGGAGAGGGACAGACTTTTTTTTACTAAAAATCTTTTTACTAACTTTTCCTAAACCAGAGAAAAACTTTTAACTCTATCTGCTACAAAATTGGTAGAAGATATTATCAGCCCTTAACCGTTCACACACTAGTTACCTTTGTCATTCAGATGCCTGCTTACCTCAGGCCCTCTCTCCCAAGTCAAAGGGAAAAAAATAAAAAAAAAAAACTTTAAACTTTGGATTCTTTTTCCAGCAGTCACCTTGCTATGTAACTCTAAACCCAGACCAAATTCTTAAAGTGATCAAATTATTTAGTGCTATGTAAAAAAGTGATTACCTAAAATTGTACTACAAGATGAACATGAAAAACCCATATCCCACATGTCCAAAACTTTCTTTTTAGTCTCTGGTCACCTCAGCACCAATTTCAATTAGAATCTACAAACACATGTTCTAAAATGGATCTCTCTTTTCCTCCTTTTGGCATCTGTTCTGGGTTCCTCCAAGTGTATAGTCGAAGACATGATGTATTCTTCTTTCAGCATCCTCTCAACTTTAGGCAGAAGAAAAACTCCAAGATCCAGGAATAAACATAAAGTCCACTTAAAGTCCACTTTTTTTTGCCTCTCCAAAAACATCTCAGTCAAACTAGATAAAACAAACTTGAACACAAAGTTCAAATCTCCAAACTCTTTTATTTTATTTTATTATTATTTTTTTTGAGACTAGGTCTTGCTATTTTTGCCAATGGAACCACAGGCTCACGTTGCCTGGGATACCACAGACTCAAGCAATCCCCAGCCTCAGCTTCCCAGGTAGCTGGGATTACAGGTGCACGCCCCACACCCAGTTATTTTTTTGGAACTAGGTCTCACTATGGGCCCCAGGTGAGACTCAAACCATGATCCCTAGCCCTGGCCGCTTCATAAGCTGAAGCTTACAGGCACAAGTCACTGTGCCTGGCTAAATCTCTAAACTCTTTAGAAGTTTACCAGCATGGGTCAAATGCCACAGGCCCCAGGTCATCTTGGCCCTCACAGCCAGGTACCCATGCTCCTCCAAAATGACTGATCCCTCTCTTCTTCTAAGCACTTTTTATATCCTTCTTGTTTCCCTCACCCACTCCCAGCTCTTCTGGGAGTGAGATTTGTCAATCATTTGACATCACAAAAATCTTGCCTTCCTTTCTCCCTCCCTTCTATCCTTATGAAAGAAAACTATGAATTATAATCTTGAAATGTACAATTTTAGAGCAACAAGAAGTAACTCCATTTTCCTAGGTATTATCAATGCATAGCATCAGCTATGTTAGTGGCAAGTACCCTCCAACTCTCTGCTCCCCAGGGTTCCCATCCTGTGACAGTACCAGGCTACTTCTTACAATGACTATTAAGTTCTCTTATCAGGAAGTCAAGTCTAACATATTGCTTTGCAGAATTAAGAAAGTACAGTATAGGATTAAGCATTCTATCAGCCAGTTCCCCTCAGCAATAATTTGCTTATCTGATGAATCTTCTCTAATTAGCATCTACTGAAATTAATGATTTTTCATTTTCTACAAGTGAGAGTCTTCTCCAATCAAAGATCATTGGTACAAAAACATTATATAAATCATTTATTTGATAATGACCTTCTTTGGAAAACTAAGGTTAACTGCTTACAATAAGTGGAAAAAAATGTTTACTAAGTCTATGTGTTGTATGATTACTAGACATACAAAACATAGTTTTGATAATCATTCTCATTTTCTGTGCACTGCTATATTTCTACTATTTTGTCTGAAACTTCAAGATTATTTTCAGAATCAGGTGATCAAGTAGGAAATATTGACCAATTCACTTCCTTAGCAAGTATTTACAAGGTTGCTCTGTTTTTCTCTGACAGACACATACAGGGAGATGTTTTAAAGGGAGATGGAAGGAAAAGAACACAGATGGAAAAAGGGAATTCTAACAATAACAGTAAAAAAAAAAACTACAGGATTTTTTTGGTGATAATTTCATCAAAATATTTGATGTGCCAATAAACATATTTGAGAAGTTTCTATAGCTATTAAATTTTAGCTTTAAAAATGAATGTAAAAATAAATTTATCTAGAAATGCAAAAATGTTTTCTCTAAAATCAGCAAGAAGTATAAAATACAGTGTTCAAAACTAGACTGTGATTTCCTTTGCATGGTTAAGGACAATATAGAATGAACGTACTTTTAGTTGGTAAACTTCCTTGTAATGTGCTGACAACAAATCACTATTTAATTTTGATCATGTCAGAAGAAAAGTGAAAAGAAAATGTTTACTGAGCTTTAAGCTATTTCATGTGCTGCACAGAAATATAATAGATTGATTTCATTATCTGAAAGTAACTGATTGACAATTTGCTTGTCAGTCTGAAATGTGACTAACAGCAAATCTCATCCAATTAAGGAATCCCCGGACCCCCCACTGAATAACATTATTTGTCAGCTAGTACTGAGAGATAGCATTGAGCTTAGGATAAGAATGTAAATGACAGCATCTACCAGCAGAGTGCTCCTCTTTTATTGTCAACATCCTGCCCTGCTAATAAGCTCAACTTCACCCTGGGGAGAAATGTCTGTTGGGGGTACAGGAAGTTATTCTTTCTCATTGCTAGTTTGTCTCTAATTCCTTCCTGAAAAGTCAAGTTTAATTGAATTAAATTAGGTGTGATAGTTTAAAACAGTATACAAAGTATACAATCTTCTTAAAACTTAACTAGATCACTCAAATTCTTCTTTCCTGAGCCCCATGATGGGGTTTTAAGACATGTCTAAGTGTCCTGTAGGGAATTAAATGTTATGTGTGGCCAAGGTCACCTAACTTCATTTTATGACTACATGTCACAATCATCGTCAGGAAGAGCTAAATACCATCAAATGTATGGGACTCTTCTAGAAAGAAACTAGACCTACAGTCCTGACATGGTCCAATAGAACTAAAATCAGACAATATGGTTGATCACACAAAAAGTGTAGTGAAGAATATAAAATCTTTGCTGATAGAAATTTGATTTATTTGGAATATTAATCACTGATGCAGTAGACTTTGAAGACAAATAATTTATAAGAAAAGTAGCATGAACATTTCACAGGTCAAGCAACATATTTTCCAAATATGTGTATTTCTGTGGTCATTTTTATATGCATTCACAAATATGTTCATAGATAACATAAGGTTGTTCTAGAGTCTGCTGTCATATTCACTAAAATAAGATGATATAATTATAGACTTCTAGAAGCTATTTACTTAGCTAGAAATGATGGAAATATTTGCTGGCTTGAACTAGTAGGAGGACATATTTTTCAGTGTTCTTTTTCTTTTTAATTGTTGGTTTAAAGTTTGGTTTTGCAAAATAAAATTTTTGTATTTTAACCTAAAATGACTTATTCTGTTCAAAATTAATTCCTAAAGATGTATTAATACCTGAATCTTACAGATTAATAGAGTCTGAGATAAATATTAAGGAAATAATACACATTGAGAGAAAAGTACATATATACACCTATCCGGATATAAGTATGAATTAACTTTGAAAACAGTTGTTAGAGTATTATGTACAAACTATGCACTGACTTAGTCTATGCTGATTTAGTCAATAAAACAAAGTTGCAAAAAAAAGATGATGCCTTACCTAGATAGATATCGGAGTGAACGAATACAGTTTAACTTATAGAAATTTTTATTTATTCTCCATAACAGATTTTCAACTTTCTCAGAATTCACATTTCATCTTGAAACCTAGTCCCTCCAATCCAACTAAGTATGTACCTGGAAGAGGAGTGTTAGGAATGGGACTACTGAAGCATGCAACCTCAATATTGTGTTGATGATGATATTCTATTTAAGTATGGCTTTTATACTAAAATAGCAATAATAAAACCAGTTTTAGCAAACTTTTAAAGGTGTCTGTTTTTGAATATTCACAATGAGAAAGATAGGTGTTAAGTTCCAAGATAATTAAAAATTGATATTTACATTCCTGTATTAGTTCACCTACCTATCAATTTGAATATTTGTCTAGTCATCTGTCCATCCATCCATCCATCCATCCATCCATCCATCCATCCATCCATCCATCCATCCATCCATCCATCCATCCATCCATCCATCCATCCATCCATCCATCCATGCAAGTACTCTGCCAGTCTTTCAGTCAAATAGACCATCAAAAACACTTATTCAATAAAATATCATGGATTTAAAGGTATAAATATAAAATGTATATTCACTGTTTTTTTAATCATATAAATTGGTGAAAAGAAAATAAACCTGACCCATTATTAATGAAGGCTATGAAGATAATAGTTTGAGGTTTATAATTTGATGATTCAATGAAGAAAAAAATTATCCTCAGGAGAAAGGAATTTGGATAATAAAGATTTGTTATCTTTTTTAATTGCTTCTGCTAGTATGATTCCTTCTAAGTACACCCATGTTGTCAAAAAGAGAAAGACAGAAGTCAAATGGTTTCACTAATATATGGGACATAATGGAAAAAAAAGTAAATAAAAGCCATGAGGAAAAGACAAAACAGGCTGAGCACCAAACTGAAGCACACAACAATGGGCAGGAGGAAAAGGGGGGGATGGGAGGGTGGAGGGGATAAATCCCTAGGATTGCAAAGATGTGAAATTTATATATAAATAAATTAAAAAAAAGAAAATATAGTGGTTATATTTAAAAAGAAGATTTGTTAAATGAGGAAATAAATTAAAATTTAAATAGATTTTAAAAATAGCAGAATCTTGATAGGAAGAGATAGTCTTAGAAAAAGCAATATAAGCAGTACTGTTCATACTTTAGAAAACAAAAGATCATTGGAAAACTATGTGGAGTTGAAATGAACAGGCATATAGAGAATGTGCAGGAATTCAAAGACCATTCAGATAATGTTTAAAATATTGCCTCAGGTTCTTCAATACTTTTTTTCATTAAAAGTTAGGATAGACTCTCCTTGAAATATATGAGATTTGTGACTGCATTAGAGAAAAGTGGAAATGATACTTGACCTCTGTTCTGGGTGATAAAAGGCCATGTAACTTCTGCCTGGTCCTAGTAGATTGTTTACTCTGGTAGATTTCAGTACCTGTAAAGTATATGATCACACTGAGAGTGATGTGCTAGAAAAGGCCCAGATGACCATAGGAGCTGATAGTTTCCTGAACCCCAGCATCAACTTCCATTATTGAAACTGTCCCATTTTTTTATACAACTTCCATGCCTGAAAGTATCCCATTTTTTACAATCAGCCCACTTTGCTATTAAATTTAACACTTCATTATTTGTAACCCTATAAATGTTATAGAAGAAGATCATGTAGGATTTACTATAGTCTTTCCTAGTTTTACTGTTTTACATATTTGTTACCCATATTTTTATCTCTACCTTATGAGACTGGGTAGAAACCATGTATCATCTTCGATTAAGAAGACACTAAATGAAGATCTGTTGAATAATGAATAAATGAGTATATACAGAGAAATATGTGGGAAACAAAGTTTAGCAATAGAATGAGTTTAATAAAATGTGGAATTAGGTGGCTAAATACTGAGTCATACAATGTGATAAATGAGGTATGGAGTTATGGAAAGATAACAACTGTTTTATCTCATACACAGAAAGAAAAAGAAATATTCATATTTTTTACAATTTATTAGGAAATCATATAAGATTTTGCCCTTACTAGAGGGAAAAATACAGAATTTAAGAATATAGACAATAGGAAAGATCAATGCAAAATAAATACATATATAAACACACATGCCCTAGAAACACAAAAATGTTTAAGAGAGGCACACACTAATGTGTAAGTAGTACAAACAAAGAAATTAAGTGAATAGGCACAGGCATGCTGACCAGGCCCACAGTCTGTTTGGGAGCTACTGACCCCCCCCCCAGACAGAAGTCCCATCCAAACTGACATACCTCTGAAGCAAAGATGGGAAGATGGGTAGACAGATAAGTGACCACATGAGTCCTGAAAGAAAATATAAAACAGAGCAAATTTCCATAACCCAATCACAAAGACATAGAAAATCTTTTCTCCCCAGAATTCAAATTTTGAATTCCCCAGAATTCAAATTTTGACATAACACACAAATTAAAAGAACAAAGAGAAAAGTGATCAAATAGACAAGAAAATACAGAAAAACACATGTCATGAGAAACAATAATGAACAAAATATAAAAAATGATACTTTTAGAAAAATAATTATCACTAAAGAGATAAAAAATATTGTAGAAAACTATGACAGCAGTATAGTCCAAATGGAAGAATAAATCAATGTACTTGAAGAAGTGAATTAATGAAAAATACAAGTAGAAAAGAGACAAAGTAAAAAATATGAAGAAATACTCTAAGAATTGTCTGATATCATTAGGAAAAGCAATTTAAGAATAATTGATATACCAAATGGAGAAAGAGAGATGAAAGGAAAAGAATATATTTAAAAGTAACATAAGATAACTTACTGAACCTGAAAAAAAAAAGAGTAATCTACAAATCCAGTAAGATAAAATAACCAGGAGTGCTTAAACAAAATTAGATCTATACCATGATCTAATATACACAGTAGTGAAACACAGAGCACTCATGACAAAGAATATGGAAGTTGGCAAAAGAAAATAAGCAGATAATCTACAAAGATACCACTGTCAAGCAAACATCAGACTTCTCTGAAGAAACACTATGGCAGAGGCCGGGGCCCTTCAGGCTTGGGGCGGACCCAGAAGTTGGTACTGGGTAAGCCAACTTTTCACCCCCAGCCCAGCGCGGTCGGAATTAGGGCCTGGGCAGACTGAGTCGCTGAAGCAGGAGTGTGGCTGCGGGAAGTTCATCCCGGAGGGGAGAGGCAGCCTGAACCTGTGGCAGGCGGAGGCTCCCGCAGGTGAGTTGCCCCGCCAGCAAAGGGACCATTTCTGGTTGCTACTGTAACCACCTGGGAGCTAGAGAAAGGCTGCAATTTGCATCTGAACAGGCCAGGGCCCTTCAGGCTCGGGGCAGACCCAGAAGTCGGTACTGGTAAGCCAACTTTTCACCCCCAGCCCAGCGCAGGTCGGGTCGGAGTTAGGGCCTGAGCGGACTGAGTCACTGAAGCAGGAGTGTGGCTGCAGGAAGTTCATCCGGGAGGGGAGAGGCAGCCTGAACCTGCAGAGGGCGGAGGCTCCTGCAGGTGAGTAGCCCCGCCAGCAAAGGGACCATTTCTGGTTGCTACTGTAACGCACCTGGGAGCTAGAGAAAGGCTGCAATTTGCATCTGAACAGGCCAGGGCCCTTCAGGCTCGGGGCAGACCCAGAAGTCGGTACTGGTAAGCCAAATTTTCACCCCCAGCCCAGCGCGGTGGGAGTTAGGGCCTGGGCGGACTGAGTTGCTGAAGCAGGAGTGTGGCTGCAAGAAGTTCATCCCAGAGGGGAGAGGCAGCCTGAACCTGCGGTGGGCGTGGGCGGAGACTCCTGCAGGTGAGTTGCCCTGCCAGCAAAGAGACTACTTCTGGTTGTCCCCAAGCCCAAAAGCGCTATGCAGTGCCGGCGCAAATTAAAGAAACAAAGACAGCACTAACCAAGAGCTTGAAGAAACCCCAAATAAAAAGAGTGCTAGACCAAGCCTAATTGCTTGGAGACATCAAGAACTGTTTAAGATTCATCAAGCTGAAAAAATAAAGGGGGGGGGTGAACAATAATAAAGCAGACAGACAACACAAATAGAAACCATACCTAGTCACACATTCACTCCCTGAAAAGGAAATGGTCTCCCTCAAAAAGCAACGGAAACAAGATATAACCACCACTGCAGCAAAAGTACAAAGACAGAACTATCCACAGTTAAAACAGCCTTCAACATGCCTAACACCAGAGCAGTAGTCACTCAATATGTAGAGCAAGTCCGAAAGAAAAACACAGGAAGGAGGAAGAATACAAATAATCAAGTAAGCCCTAGGAAAAAGGATTCACCCCCAAAGGATACATAATCTGTAGAAACCAACATGGATGACATGGAAGAAATGCTTCACATGTCAGACAAAGAATTCAGAATCAACATGATAAAAGCACTCAAAGAGGCCAAAGAGGAGGGCAAAAGAAGAGAAAGCAAGAGGGTAGAAGCTCTCAATGAACTAAAAGAAGTAGTAGAAAAATATAAAAAAGAATGTAGCAAAATGAACAATATCATTGAAATACAGAAAAACGAAATTGAAACCCTAAATAAGAAGCTGCAGGAGATGCAATGCATAAGAGGAACAATAGAAGAGCTCAAAAATGCGGGGAAAAGCCAGGAATGCAGATTAGAAGAAATAGAAGAAAGAATCAGCACACTAGAGGACACAGTAGAGAGAAGGAAGAAAGAGAAAGAGAGAGAAAAACAGAGTAAGAAAACAGAAGAAAAAAAATCAGAGATCTGTCAGATACTCTAAAGAAAACAAATATAAGAGTAATAGGATTCCCAGAAGGAGAAGAGAAAAACATAGGATCTGAAAGGCTTTTCAACGAAATAATAGAGGAAAATTTCCCAAATTTGAAGAAAGAAATGAAAATAGATATACAGGATGCAAAAAGGACACCAAACTACTTTAATGAAAGAAGAAACACAGCAAGACACATCATAGTAAAACTTTCAAGAGCCAAAGATAAAGAAAAAATTATGAGAATAACAAGAGAAAGGAAACAGATAACCTACAAAGGAAAACCAACCAGACTGATTTCAGATTTCTCAGAAGAGACACTCAAAGCAAGGAGAGAATGGGGCCACATCATCAAAACACTCCAAGACAAAAAATGCCAACCAAGAATACTCTACCCAGCAAAGTTGTCCTTCCTTTTTGAAGGAAAAATTAGAACCTTCTCAGACAAACAAAGCCTCCAGAAATTTGCTACCACCAAACCCCCTCTCCAAGAACTCCTCCCAGAAGCCCTAAGATCAAAACCTGCAGAAGAATAAAAGAATGAAAAATAGAAAAACAAACAAACAAAAAAAAAAAAACAAAAACAAACTAAAACAGAACCACCAATGACCACCAGAAACCCAATGTTAGACCCTCCAACATCAATAATTACCCTAAATGTCAATGGACTAAACTCAGCAATTAAAAGACAGAGTGGCAGACTGGATTAAAAGACAGAACCCAACTTTTTGTTGCATCCAAGAAACACATTTGATCCCAAAAGACAAGCATAGATTGAAGGTGAAAGGATGGAAAACGATCATACAAGCCAATGGCCCACAAAAAAAAGCAGGGGTAGCCATTTTGATAGCAGAGAAAGCAGATTTCAAACTAAAAAAAGTAACAAAGGATAAAGAAGGTCACTAATGGTTCAAGGGTCAACCAACCAAAAAGACATAACAATTATCAACATATACTCACCAAATGAGGGAGCACCAAGATTCATAAGACAGCTACTAAGAGAACTGAAAACAAATATAGATGAAAACACATATGTAGTAGGAGACTTTAACACCCCACTCTCAACAAAGGACAGATCAAAAAAACAAAAGCTACACAAGGACACAAAAGCCTTAAATGAAGACCTAGACAAAATGGACCTAATAGACATCTACAGGACGCTACACCCACAAGGAAAAGAATACACCTTCTTCTCAAATGCACATGGATCATTTTCTAAAATTGACCACATACGAGGCCACAAGACAAACATGAGTAAATACACAAAGATTAAAATAATACCAACCTTTTTCTCAGACCATAAGGGTATTAAACTAGACATCAATAATGAAAAGAAAGAAAGAAGAACATCTAACACATGGAGGTTGAACAACATGCTAATAAAGGAAGAATGGGTAATTGAAGAAATTAAAGATGAAATAAAAACTTACTATGAAACAAACAACAAAGAAGACACAGCATTCCAAAATGTTTGGGATGCAGCAAAAGCATATCTAAGAGGAAGACTCATAGCAATACAGGCCCATATCAAAAACCAAGAAAATAACCAAAAAAACAACCTAATCCACCAACTTGAAAAACTAGAAAAAGAGCAACAAAAAAATCCAAAACCCAGCAAAAGACAAGAAATA
>PVHY01018171.1:0-29785 GCA_004024945.1 Uropsilus gracilis
CCTTAGGTTCTAAAAGCTGCCTCATTTACATAACAAGACCTGTTTACCACTCTCCTCCCAGGAAATGCCAGGGATTTTCGGAAGAAGCTCTGTGCAGCTAACTGGACAAAGACCAAATCTATGGCTCTTATTAAAGATGCCACAATCACAGCCTCTCCATGTAGCTCACGTTGCTCTGTTTGGCTTATACGCCTGTGATGAAGATATCGATGGCACCTCTGTAGGCCACGGTGTAGGGCATCACCCTGGTCAATTTTCAGGTTCGTTCACTCATTTGGCCAAGGCTCATTAAGCACCTGCTGCACACCAGAAGCTACATCGCTACTCTGTCATAAAGGCTGGGGTTGGGCCGGGTGCAGTGGCATGCGCCTTTAATCCCAGCCTACAAAGGGAGGCTGAAACTGGGAATCACTTGAGTCCCTGGGTTCAAGACCCACCCGGGGCAACATAATGAGACCTGGTCTCAAAAAATAGCTGGGCGTGGTGACGCGCGCCTGTAATCCCAGCTACCTGGGAGGCTGTGGCTGGGGATCGCTTGAGTCCAGGGTAACATAGCGGGACTTTGTCTCAAAAAAAGGGGGGGGGGCTGGGGTGTCCCATCAACTGGGAACTCATCCAGGTGCGAGGCTCTACCACATACTTTTAGCAGTCCAGTCAAGTTTGTCAAGTGCCAACGGGATGAAATCTTGCCTTTCCTCTGGTCTTGGGAAGGTTCCTCAGCAGGGAGCCTTGAATCACCAAGAAGAGGTATTGCCATGGCCCTTCAAATGCTAATTCCTCAGAAATGTGCACATTTGTAGAACATTTTCCCCCCAGAGTCCAGCCTTCTGCTAGCAGGACTGAGCCTGTGGGCTATGCTGTGCCAGGGGAGGGAGCTCAGTCATCTCTTGGCGCTTTCCTTTCTGGATCATTCTTTCCATTGAGTGAAAGAAGCTCCCTTTCTTTCCGGTGAGCTGGCATGGCCTCTCGACCCCTCAAGCCCCTTCACCTTGGTCCTGAGGAAGACTGCATTTGTGGGAGACAGCACGGTGCCCACCTCCGACAAAGACACGCAATGCACAGCCACAGCCAAGGGGTTTCCCTAAGCTCAGGCCCTTCCCCGCTTTTGCTGGGGCCTAGAAGGCACATCCCTGACCCTCCCCCCCACCCAGGGACCAAACCACAGCGCAATGACCCCAGAAGCAAAGGCCACCTCCCTTCTCACCCCAGTGTGCAAACCCCTCACCGGCCTGAGCCGCTGACCTGAACATGATATGCGTTTTTTAAAAACTTTTGTGGCGCGACGCCCCTTTCACGTTGCTCCCGATGGCGAAAGCCAAGGTGCGTCCAGAGCACCCGCCCGCGCCTCTGGAGAGGACAGAATTACCAACAGCAAGAATTCTTGGCTCTTACCTGAGAGCCAGGACAGACACTCCGGGGAAGCAGCAGTCATGCCGAAGACGTTACTACTTCAAGAAACGAGAAAGCACAGAGCCGGAAAGCAAGAGGGAAGCTGTTTGCAATTGGGTCCTTTCCAGAACAACACCTTCCCCAGCTTCCTCAGGATGGCACAGCGTTTGGCCCCCGTTGCCAGCGTGAAGTTTCTAATTTTACATCCACAGTGGGTTTTCTGTCTCTGCCCTGATCTGCTTCCTCAGCACCAGCTCTAGCTGCCTCAGCTTCCAAGAAACACCTCTGAGGTGTGATGGGATACCCCAGGCAGAGGGTCCAGATCAGGGGCATCTCATCTTGGAAGAGGTGGTGGTAATAGTGATAGGGGGGCGCCTACCCCCCTGGGTGTCATTGCCTCTTGTTTAAGATTGCAGATTTTAAGGAAGATATGCTAAAATGTGAGAATGGTCTTGATGAGAATTTTTTTTTTTAGAAAGATACAAGGGGGCGGAAGAAGTCAAACAGGTATTTTTTTGTAATGCGATAACTCAGGAGCTGTTTCCGGAAGGCGGGGAAAACAGAAATAAGGATATATAAAGAGGGTTAGAACAAAGAAAGAGAATTTTGGATTTTGATTCTGCCATTTGTGGGATGAAGATGTGAGCCACGTGAGCTTGGCCATGTGGCCAAGGCCTGGGGCCTGCAGCCTTTGGGGGGCCCGGGCTAGGAGTGTGGCTGTTAAAGGAAGTTAAGGAGTTTGCAGATTTGAAGTCTGTGTTGGGGCTTGTTTTGCTGAGTTTGGCTTGTGTCTGGGAGAGGCTGTGCAAAAGCCAGGCCTTGGAAGAAAATGAACTGTGCTGGTTCCGGTACCATGGAGCTTCTTTCTACTACCTGGAGGAGGACAAGGAGAAGACGGCATGGAAGAGTTGGAGCACGCCGAAGGAAGATGTCTTCGAGCACGTGGAGATGAACTCTGACTGACGTTGGTGAGCTGATCAGGACTGAGAGACTGAGGATTTTTAGGTGATCTGGGGAAAAGACTTTGGACAATGTTGAGAAAGGGTTTGGGCAATGTTAAATTGGAGTTTTAAATATGTATGTGTGTCTTTTTAAAGTCCTTTTTTCTTTTCACCCAGTTTCAATAGGGAGGGACATGGGCCCATGTCCAGCACCGAGAGCGTGACATTCGTGCCTTGATTTAGTTCCTGTGACAGCCCCGCTGTACGGGGGACAGGATGGCAGGTGGGGTGACATTGGTCTTCATGAGGCCGGCGGCCTGCCCTGAGTCCAGATTGCTGGGGGACTTGGGTTGAGTCATCGCCGGAAGCAGAGAGGCTGCCAAACAGCACTGTGTCTCGTCCCACGGGGGGAGCGGACCCCAAGATGAGGGAACCACACTGCCAGCCAGAAATGAAACCAGGACCAGATGATGGGTTTTTTAACTCATGGTTTCGATTAAAAAAGGAAAGTTTCGACTCCTTCCTGTATCCACAAGACACACGCCAGCAGACAGACAGCTGATCCCCTGGCGCTATGCTTCCTGGTTAATTATCACATCCTGCGGGGAGCTGGCATCTCCCTCCCAAGTGGCACCCCGACCGTGAGCACTCCCTGCGAGGACTTCCAATTAACTTGTCCGCTGCGCCAAACACGTACCAAACAACGTGAGCCAGGTCAGGTCTGTGCCCCTCCCGGCCCCAAGTTCACTGATGAACTGCGGCCACCAGGGGCTAGAATATTCTCTTACCAGGGAGAGTTGGTGGCGCAGCCTCAAAGCTGGGTGAAGCTGGGCTTCCCAGTGGGGGTTTTTCTTGTATCATCTTCCAAACCCCCGCCCATACGAGCTCCCAGAAGGCCCAGATCCTCTCCTCTTCCTGAAGGCATAAGCCAAAGCCCGCCTCCTTCAGGAAGTCCCCTGGCTAACTCCACTGGTGTTCCTCTTCTCAAATGGTGTCCACCCCTGGGTCGCTCCATTATAAAGGCAAACCCCTAGGACTGGCCGCCAGCTTCCTGTCTCCACCTGCCTCCCACACAGGTGGGAGAGAAAGCTTGTGCCAACTTGGACCAACCCTAACCTTCCAAGGGTGGCAAGTCTCTATCTTTGGTCAGCTTTGCCAGATGTTGCGAATTCAAGGTGAAATCAGAGCCATCTGGTGCAAGAAGCAGTGGCTGGTCTGGTGGAAACCCACGCACAGAAAAATGTGAGGGTCCCAAACAAAATGGCGCTTTCCCCCTACAGAGTTGAGAAACAGACAGGAATGGATGGCTCATAAGTTCTTCATGCTCCCACCACCAGCATCCGGGGCCCAGGGGGAGACAAAAAAGGTAATGGTTGGCTATTTCACTCCTTCCAGATCTTTCCCTATGCCTTTCACTTCTGTGGCCTTGCCTGGCCTGACTGGATTTCTAAGGATACCCACCCCATACTGACTCCCACACCTCCCCAGAACATCAGAGGAGGCGAGCTTGGATATGCAATTAAATAAACAACCGAAATTAATGCGATTAAAAGAAGATAGTCTCCAAAGGCGCTCTCGAACAGAGTCAAATTGGTTTCTGGAATCTGGAGGATGTTGCTAACACCTGGTCCTCAAGACTAACTTCGATTTGGCACTAATTTTTATTATCAAAAAAAAAAAAAAAAAAGGCGCAGAGAGCGCAGGGCTCAGGGGGCCCGGGAGCAGGTGTGTGAGCAGAGGCCACCCTGCACTGAGCACGCAGGACACGTGAGTGTGGCCTCCTGGGGCACCCATGAGGCTGGGAAGCTCAATGAGATGCCACAACGGTACAAAGTCAGTGTGCTCCTTGCCCCCCTGGGGGCACCAGCGCTGTCACTAGCCTCCACTGCCCCATCTAGAAGGAGCCCAATCAAGATGTTTGGTGTGACCTGCCCGGGGCCCCAAGGTCCACCAGATATCAAGCGACAGGTCTGGCGCGATGGCAGTAAGGAACGGAAGAACACTGGTGACAGAGCCCTGCCACCCCATCCCCGTTCCCGTTCCTAAGGGCCCACGTCTTCCTTTAACTGGGGGCCAAGCGGTTCTCACCTGCTCTGACAGCCGGGCCCTCTGGGTGGATCCCACGGGTGTTCTCTGGGGCGTATGCCAGAAATTCCTACCTGGGCAGTATGTGACCCAAGGTTTTCCTGGCCTTGACCTTGCTAACCCGGGTTCTCTGCCTTCTCAAAGCAAAGTCATCCCATTTACAGTCGCCTTCGCATTGCTACGAGTGCAAAGGAAACGGAAACTGAGCAAACCTCCACAAAGATATTCTATGATAAAATGTAGACCCTGTTGCCTGCTTGGAAATGATAGTTTAGAAACGAAATGGATACAACTTACTACTATTCAATGAGATAAACACAAATCAAACTCCACTTTCTAGTGTTTTGTCCATTCCCCAACAGAAGTCTGGGAGAAAGAGTACCAATTTAAGATTGGCTAGATAACTTCATGGATTGGGGATTTTATTTGCTAGTAAGTTGAAGCTATATATATATATATATATATATATATATATATATATATATATATATATATATATATATGTACATTTTACAATTAAACTATAAGCTGTTGACAGGCTAGGTGACTGCTCTTTGTCAGCCCTTGAACTACAGGGGTCCATCCAGCAGCTCTGGACAATGGCTTCCCCTTCCTCTGCTCTCCATGTGAACTTCCTCACACTACCCACCCGGACGAAGGATGATGAAAACCCCTCACACAACAGCTGTCATGTCAAGCAATTCCAAAACGCACTCAGGAACCTTCTAGCCAATGATTTACAGAAAAGTATGATTCTCCGACAAGTCGCTTGACAGAGCATCTGAGATTTACCAACATACAGTCTGCCAGAGTATTTGAAATTTACTTTCTGGCACTAGAAGACCTGCTCCTACTTCAGGGAAACACCCAGGATTTTAGATACATAATTCAACAGCTCTCAGAAGAATGTCTATAGGAAACCAGTCCCTGGGTGGGTCAGCTGCAGGGGATGCAGGACTGGGATAAAATATCCATTGTACAAGAATGTCCTTTGTCCACTGCTGATGAGAATCCACACCAGAAAGGAAACAAACAACTCACGCACTTTCAATTATGCTCACACGCATCCGAACGCAATATTAAATGGCCACTTCTGTTTACTTTCTGGGATAGGAATGAGGAAAAGTAAGAGGAAGTCATGCAGGTCCTTCGCTGCACTAAAATATCAGTGGGCGAACTCTCACCATCTGCCAACAACATGGACGAACTGGAGGAAACGGTGCTGAGTGAAATAAGGAGAAAGATGGGTACCAGATGATGTTACACAATAGAGAGAAAAACAAAACAAAGACAAAGGAACTAACAACACCAAGCTAAAATGAATCCTAGAAATAGGACTGCAGACTGAGGTCACCGAAGAAGTAGGGAAAGGGGGAGAGGCCCAGTGGGCGGGGGTAAAGGACACTGGTGCTTGGATGGTAGGGGTGCGGTGGTGACCTACATCTGAGGAGGTGTGACCCTGGACCCCTAAATCATGTCCGGTGTTGTAAACCAATGTGACCACCACCACAACAAAAGTAAATAACTACAAAGCAACTACTAAACTAGTAAGAAAAAACTTAGAAAGCACGGAAGACTTCATGTAGGAGGAGGCGGGGGGAAGAAAAATGTTTCAAACAAACACTTCTGCTGCGGTTAAAGTGAACACGAACAACGTTTTTAAAAGAGAAAAACAAACTCTCAGTGGATGCTGAAAATCGGAATCTCCTGGGCCAACCACTGAAATAACAACCAGCCCTGCCCAGATCAGACATAAAGCATCCTCGTGTGCAGACAGAGCGGCCAGTGAGGACTAAATCTTGAGCATCTCACTGAAATCTACCCAGGGCTTCCCATCACTGACCTGCAGCTGACATCTCCGGCTGCAGAAGCAGCAGGGTCGGAGCATCTTGGAGGGAAGAGATGGGAGAACGAGGCCAGCCACATGCTGAGTAGCCGGGCCTGTGGCTTAACAGGTGTTGGCCATGGCTAAACGTGAACATTTATGATCCGCTGGAGACATCAAAGTCTGTCTCTAGCCCTCGGTGATGCATGGCAGGCAGAACCTCGCGGTATGACTGCAAACCCGAGCTAGGAGTCACCGGGAAGCAAGAGATGCCGGGAACCAGAAAAGGCGGCACTACATTTCCAAAGCAGAGAGGAGAGCTCGAGCATCGAGAAAAGTCTAGAAGCCGCATTTCAACAGATGACTCGTGAGCATGCCCGAGAGGCAACTGTGATTTCTAGAAGTCAGCACAGATAGGCTCTTGAGGAATAATGCCACATGTTATTTGGCACTAGTGTCAAATAACCTGCTTCCTTTTTCTGTTTAAATATTTAATTTGCGAGCTTCCTGAACTTGTTTCCTCCCATGTTATGAACCCACTTGATTCAAATTCATCCCCGGCATCTTCAGCCCCCTCTGCATCTCCATTTGTCCCTGCGGTGCCATTTGGAGTCACCTACAGGTGGCCTGAGCCACTGATCTTTGCTTCCCCTGGCCAACAGCCAGCACAGATCGCAAACCCGTGGATGGTGCTGAGATGCACACGGCGGCCTAGCACCTGCCTCCCAGAATGCAGCGCTTAGATGAGCTGCGTAGCTGCAGCTTCTCCGGATCTGTGTGTTCGCCATTTCTACAGCAAAGGCGTCCTGCGTTGCTAACGCGAAGTCAGGAAAGTCCATCTGCTCTGCAGACCTCACCATTCGGTAGAACCCTTCCCCCCTCCCCCGCCCCATTTCGGGAGTGAGATAATGTCGTGCCGGCCACACGCCTGCGTACTTTAGAATCTTGTCTTTGCCCTGTGCTTTCACTCAACAAACAATTTAAGGTCACTTAATTATACACTCAGGTGGAGTTGGGATGAGCTAATGTGCTCTCAAATTGGCTGCTAACTAAGAGCTGTCACTTCGGACAGGACTAGCAGTCTAGCTTTATGCCCTTGGCATCGTCCTTGGACGCCACCTCGAGGTGGCAGCTTCTTCCCATCTTGCTACCACCTAGACATTTAGCAAGAATTCACAGGAGTCAACTGACGACCACGAGGAGAGCTGTATTCGATTCTTGCTCCCAGTCAACACCACACACACAGGATTCTGAAACAGGAGGAAAATTGAAAATGGCCAAGGCCTTCTCTTTTTCCCAGTGTGTAGTCAAAAAAGCCAGGGCTAAAGATTGAGGACGCTTGACTAACAGCCAAACGTGTTCTCATTTTGCCTGCTATGCAGTGATCAAAGCAAATATTCTGCTAGGAGAAGGCCCAGATGCCAAATCTGGAATGCATACAACTAGGCAGAGATAATTCTTCCTGAAGCACACATTACCTTTTTGCAAGAAGAACACCTTCATGGGTTTTGTAAAATACCCTTTGGAAGGAAAACGGATCGGGTCGAGACAGAACACAGTAGAGAAGACAACATAAATCTTTGGAAATCAATGGTGAATGACAATTTATGTTTTTAATGAAAAGCCACTGATATACCATGGCACGGGCATTGCACAAGATCTGGAAACACTTGATAAAAAGTGGCTGTTCTGACTGAGAACTGAGACCGGAGCTGGGTTTGAGATGCTTTTTCACGAACGCAATAAAGTGCCAGGATGGAGCTTATCAGATGGCCTTGGCCAGAGTGAAATGTATGCATCAGGGTCACCTGTGCCGCACCTGTCAGGGGCAGGCCTGGGATGATGGGTGATCCCTACTTCCTGCTCGGATCCCACTTGTTCTTTCTTTTTTTTCTTTCTTTCTTTCTTTCTTTTTTTTTTTTTTGAGACTAGGCCTCGCTATTTTTGCCTGCGGAAGTGCAGGCTCACGTTGCCCGGGGTACCACGGACTCAAGAGATCCCTAGCCTCAGCTTCCCAGGTAGCTGGGATTACAGGCACATGCCACCATGCCCAGCTATTTTTTTGGAACTAGGGCTTGCTACGTTGCCCTGAGCGGGACTCGAACCGCAATCCCTGGTCCCCGCTGCGGCTTCCTAGGCTGCCGCTTACAGGCACATGCCACCATGCCTGGCTGTGTGTCACCTTTACTGCTGCTTTGTCAGTTTCCTGAGTGAACGTGACAGCTAACTTGTCATGTTCACATCAAAGAGTTGATCAGTCAATATGTTAATTATCCAGTATATTTACTCCTTTTAGAAAGTAAGCTATTTTTCACTGGTTACTGCTAAACCTAATGGATGTAGTCAAAAGAAATGAGATACGAATTTCAAACCTGTGAACCCCGGTGTGTTTTCGTGCATTCGGTGGGGACAAAGATAGAAATAATTTCACAAGCGAAGCTCTTTTACTAGAAATAACTACTTCTGTCATTGTGAGTAAGAAGCAATCAGTGTCGTGGCTCAACGCTGTCCGGCTAGGGAGCTTTAACTGTCTTCGCCGTGAAACCACTGTCAAAAATTCTAACCTTTGGACGTTTCAGCCAGAACACGGCCCCTCCTTTCTCTGGCTCCTCTTGTCATTTGGGTCACTCCTGCGGCGGCTGGGTCCACGGGGCATCTCACGAGGGATCCATGTCCCATTCAGGCCCCCTCAGGGCACACAGCTGAAGGGGTTGCTGGTATTGCTGACAGGCCCCCGAGAGGGATCTGATCCTCCCACCAGCCACAGGGGTACAGGGGGAGCCACGGGGCAAGGTTACTGCCACAGTGACTTGACATGGAAAAGGTCTAGGCTTTGGAGAAACAGTATCTCATTGGGGACCTGTGGCCTAAGGAACAGCAACCCTGTGATACTGCTAGGAACACCACAGTTTCTTCCAGAGCCACTGCCAGAACTAGGGATTGAAGCTCTTCCCCAATAACGCAAGAAAAGATGCTCTCCGTGGCTTATTATCAGGGAAGTGCAAATCCAAACCACAGCGAGATGTCACCTCACGCCGGTTAGAATGGCTATTTTCAAAAAGTCAAGAAATAACAAACGTTGGTAATACTGTGGAGAAAAGGAGCCCTCGTGCCCTGTGGGTGGAAACAAGAGTTGATGCAGCTGCTAAAAACTGAAAAGAGTAACTGTCATGCGGTCCAGAAATCCACTCTTGGTTGCTTATCCAAGAAAGAGGAAAACATGGATCTCAGGGATATATACAGCCCTGTGCTCATGGCAACACTATTCTCAACAGCCATGACATGGGAACAACCCAAGTGCCTGACCATGGAATGGACCAAGAAGATGGGGTGAATCCATACAACGGAACACGACTTGGCCGTTCTGCAGCTGAAAGCTTGCCACCCGCAGCAATATGGAGGGGCTGCTCATTTGTGGAACACAAAGGAAGCAAACAAACAAATCAAAAAGAATCAAAAAGAAACCCTTTCATAACAGAACGGGGGCCACCGGAGGGGAGGGGTAGAGGGTGAGTAGGTGGTGGAGGGTGACAGGATATTTGTGGTGGCTGTAAGAGGATAGATACAGTTGTTGAGGTGAGAAGTTCTACACCTGAAACCTATGGTGTTGTAGACTACAGTCACCTCAGAAAGATAAAAGATTTTTTCAACTCCACCCAGGAAGCAAGCCACTGAGCTGTACCTGTGTCCTCAGACACTGTTAGTCACCAAGGAAGATGACTGGCAAGCGCCATCCCAGCCTAGCCTGCTGAGTCTGAAGTACACGTCAGGGTGCAGAGCTGGCCCTGGGTACCGGCCGCTGGAAAGGCAGGTGAGGCATGAGCATAGCAGGGTGATGCGGGTGCTCAATGTGGCTATGCAATTGCCCCTGAAAAATGTGGCGCCACAGGCTCTTCTGCCACCTGTGGCGCTTCTCCAGGGGACCAGCAGAACATGTGAGAAACCAGAGGTCAGCGACGAACTGGAGCAGCCTTGTCACAGACCTGGCCAGGAGCAGCTGGCACTTGAAGTCGCCACAGTCGGTGGCTGACGAGCGTCTTCACACTGCCCTTGACCTGCTCTGGCTCGAATCGGAGGGACAGCTGGATGGCAGTGGGGTCCAGGCTGCAACTTTAATGCTAAACTGCACTCCCCACACCAGCAGGGAGAAGTCAGGCCTTGGCTTGAGGGGAAGGTTGACTCACCACTCACCACAGAGAAGCAGGGCTTCTCTGCAGCAGTGAAAGAATGAGCTGGAAGCTCGACTTCGCTCCAGTCAAGGGCCAGGAGTGGAAGGAACTCCCCTTTGGACAGCGCAAAGATTAAACATGTTTTAGCCTTTTAGAATTCAGCAGGAGCCAGTAGATGTAGTACGCGCCTGTAATCCAAGCGTTGGGAGGCAAGAGGCCTGGGATCGCTTGAGTTCGTGGGTTCAAGACTACCCCGGGCAACATAGCGAGACCTGGTCTCGAAAAAGCAGCAGGGCACGGTGGCAGGCGCCTGTAATCTCAGCTACCTGAGAGGCTGAGGCTGGGGATCGCTTGAACAAGACCTGGTCTCAAAAAAAAAACAAAAAAACACAAACAACTTAGCAAGAAGGTGAACACAGGTGCCACGTTTAGTCACTTACAAAGCAGATCCGAGATGATGGCCGTCCTAGGCCACCCACAGCATTGGACCACCAGGATGTACAAACGCTCCCCGCTAACCTGGGCTTCAGCCACAACTACAGAGACGACCGTGTCACGGCGCCACCAGCAGCCCTGTCAGATTCCCCCTGGGAAGCAGCCTCGCTGGTCCCACGGCTGCTCAGGAGCGCACACACTTGTCTTCAGTCGTAACGTTCACACATCCGAAGGTATGTCACCGAGCTCCGTCCACACCCCCAGGAAGGCCACAAGCGTCTCCCCTCCTGCACCGGCCAGCACCCCCCTTTCCTCACGGCAGTGACAACTGCTTCATTCTCCACAAAGATTGAAGTTTCATGCATAAAAATGTCAGGGCTCAGCCAGTGCCAGAGGAGAGGGCAGGTGCGGAAGTCGAAGCCTGGGCAAAAATCACCACAACCCAAACTGTATTTATTGCCTCAGATCAGCTTAGGGGCACCAGGGGAGGCCGCGCCCCCCCCCTCAGCCAGCTGGGGTTCTGGTTTTGAAGTCAGGGGGTGTCTAGGAGGGGGCCCACCCTGACACCCTGAATAATTTCAAGTCCACCTTCCAGCTAAGGGGGCGCCTGTGCCCTGTGGAAAGAGGCAAGAAGACAAGGTGGGTGCGGGGCAAGGCACAAAGCCAGGCCCTGGGAACCACTCGAGTGGGCCAGCAGGCCCCGGGGCCTCACGGGTGACCGGAGCTGCCACCCCGTTCAGCCTTTCTCCCAGCACAAAGCCCAGCCCAGCCGCAGCTTGCGTCCCCTCTTTATCATCATCCATATCTCCGTGATGACAGTCCCAGAAAGCCTGCGAGGCAGAAAGCGCCTCAAATTAGCATATGTCTCCCCTGCACAAAGGAGGCTTTTAAGCTTCTGCTTTTTAAAAGCAGGGGAGCAAGAGGGGGAGGGAGGGAGCAGGGCGGCTCTTAGCAACAGTGGCGGCGGGAGATTGAACGATTTCCCTCCTTCCCTCCCTCCTTCCCAGCCACCTGCCTGTTTCTCCAGCGCTCAGCTTCAGCGGCCTCCGCTCAACTGGCCTGAAAACTTAGTGGAAGGTATTTACTGGGCCGCTGCGTGGAAAACAGCCTCCCCTTGTCATGAGGTCGGGATTAACTGCTTTGATTACCAAAAACTGACAAACCCTAAACTCTTCCTCAGACCTGTGAGGGCGCCTGGCAGGGCATGGTCCTTCCTCCTGGAGCAACTGGCCAAGTGTGGAGAGGCGAAGAGGGCGTCCTCCGAGGGTCCCCATGTCATGTATTTATGCTTCCGATTGCCAGGCGTGGAAGGGAAAAGAAAGACTGGAAGGCGACACACGTCCTGCTCGCCCTGACTCGGGGTGCGCGCCCTCACTTCAAGGTGCCTATCCTCAACAGCTGTCCCTGTCACCATCCTCTCTGCCCGAGCACTGCGGCAGGCATGGGCTGCAGACCAATCTGGAACAGGAGAGGTCATCAAAGCGACATCCCTCTCCAAGAGGCGCGCCAGCCGTGCTGCGGCACCGGCTGCTCATTCTCCAGAAGGTGGTGTCTCCATTCACCAGGGGGGGGGGGGGTGGGTCTCTCAGGCTCAGAAGGCGTTCTTAGGAAGGGCCCTGAGCCCCCGAGCAGCAGAGGCAAAGCCACCAGAGATACCTCAGGTGCCAGTTCCCCAATTACCATCCAAGCACACAGGTTTGCAGGCACCCAAGAAAGTGGGGGGAACGCACCAGTCAGGGCACCTCAGAGGGCAGTCCATGCTCTCCTACCTCTCCCTTTCCCCAGGGAGGGAAGTGACGGTGGCATCAGGCCCATCTGCTCCGGCTGACCCCCGCTCTGGTGCCGCCTGCCCTTACTAGGTGCCCAGGGCCCCACACGAGGACCTAAGTCCATTTTGGGGGGTTTTCTCTCATTCAGCCCCAGAACCTGAGGCTTCTGCCTTCTTGCGCTCGTCTCCAGCACCACGCAGCCCCGTTTCCTGTCACAGACTCACTCAGCTGGCCTTGCCTGACTCCAGGCCTTCTAGGGAGCAAGGCCAACGCTCCGGCCTGCAGCGGGCTTCTCGCCAACATGTCCTGTAGTGTCTGAGCGCTCAGGTCACCCTGGCCAGCCTGTTTGCAGTTCTCCTCAACGCCACAGGTTTGCCGTGGAAGTACTTGTGGAAATGGTAGTGGAATTCGACTGCCAAGGTCATCCCGCAAAGGAAGAGCCAAGTCGGAGACCTCCCGCTCCTCTGTCAGGATGGACTGCGAAGCTACACTAACAGAGGCGGCGAGGCTGACGAAAGGACAGACGCACAGGCCCACGGAAAGTGACCCACGTAAACACAGTCAGCCGACTTTGGGCAAAGGTGACGTGATGGAGAACGGGTTTTCTTTTCAACAAGCGCAGCTGGGACCACGCGATATCTGCATGCAACCCTGAACTCCGACTCCTCACATGTCAACGAGTTACCTCAGAATGATCACAGACGGCTGTGGCGAATGTGCAGCTATACAGCGCCTTGAGGAAAGCACAGCAGAAACATCGACGTGTGCAATGGTGTGCGGTGGTGTCAGAAACACGGTCTACCAACAGAAAAAGGGTTGCTGTGTCCTTCCAGATGACCGCCCGGCTTACTCAGCATCTGTCGCAAAGGCCTGAGCGGCCTCTGCTGGGACTCTGTGGAGTGGGCAACCGGGCTGAGATTTTGGGGACCAACATTCATGTGATGTGTACCGAGCTCCGACTCTGTTTCTCTGCCCGAGCACTTGCCCTTGAAAGAAAGAATTCCATCTCCCCAACACGCTCACTGGCTGCTGCGGCCACTCTCCCTCCCTTTCTCTAGCAGGTGACCAGGCTGAACGAGGTAGGTGCCCTACTCCCTCTCCGGAAGTCGCTCTCCTAACAGGTTCAAATGGCTCCTCCAGGAGGAAACCTCTCTATTCTAAATTTCACATCACAATTTCTTTTCAAAGCCCCACACATGCACATACACACGTGGGTATGTGTGTACATACACACAGAGGAGGATGAGGTAAGTTCTGACGGGGATAGGGAAGAGGAATTCAGCTTAGAATATTCTCCATTGAGAAGGCTGTAAAGGACTTAAGTGAAGGTATCTGGATGCAAACCTTGAACTCATGTGTGTGTACCCTAGACATGCACATCCCCCACACATGCATGAATGTGGACACATACATATTTGAACAAGTACCTCACCCAAATACACATACACAGATGTGTGCGCATACATGCACACATTTGGATGCAGCTACATGTGTGACTACATACTACATGTGCACGCGCACAAACTAATTATACATATACGTGCTTTTGGATCGTTCATATCCTTCCATCCACAATATGTGCTTTTTTTTTTCTTTTGAGACTAGGTCTTTCTATTTTGCCCAGGGAACCGCAGGCTCCCATTGCCCGGGGTACCACAGACTCAAGCGGTCCCCAGCCTCAGCTTCCCAGGTAGCTGGGATTACAGGTGCACGCCACCACGCCCAGCTCTTTTTTGAGATTAGGTCTCGCTATGTTGCCCCAGGTGGGTCTCGAACCCACAGACTCAAGCAATTCCTATTCTCAGCCTTGCTTTGTAGGCTGCGATTAAAGGCACGTGCCACTGTGCCCCGCCACAATATGTGCTATGACTGCATCCATCTCCTCCGCCACCACCTGACGCCACCCTCATCCTATCCATGCTCTGCTTTCCACCTGAAGCACCATGTAAACTTTTCAGGGTTCAGAATTCCAGCTCCTTCACTTCCCAGATAGTCACTGTGGGCGTGATCACCCTTCACCTCCATGGCCAGCCACGTCCATGCCACAGCAGCCACCATGTATTTCCACATCACCACACCGCAATGCCATGAGGTCCTTCCATCTGCTGTACATGTGCTCTGAAATACATGCTTGTTGACGGACTTCGGATTAGTTACGTGCATGTGTGTGCATGTGTGTGCATGTGTGCTTCAAGTTCATCTTGACCCCGTCATCCAGTTTCTCCTGGCCACAGGCTGGGGAGGGGCAATGACTGCCTTGCTGCTCATCGAGCTCCACAACCTCCGATCTCCACTCCCACCGACAGTGGCGGCCTGGCCTACCGGGGCAGTAAACTCACAGGCCCATGTGGCCCCTGATCCCCCAGGTCACCTATGCTCACCCACCTGGTCCTCTTGTCACCCATAGGCACCTTCTCGCCGCCACTCACCCTCCCCACCCCACTGCCATGTGCTCTCATTCATCTTCAAGGCCCTGCTTGAAGGCTGCAGCACGCTTTGGTCCTCAGCAAGCCAGCTCTGCGTCCCGCCAGTTTCCACACGACACATTCTGTCTTCTTCTCCTGAAGTATCCTTGTGCTTAAGTCCTCCGATCCCACAAGCCTGACTTCTGAGAGGACGTGTATTCTCCGCTGGCAGCTCAAACACCCAGCCCGACTCTTCAGTAATTTCCGGACCATTTTCAATATGTATGTCCTGTTGGCTTTTTTTTTAAATGCGATTATAATTTTTTCTCTTGGAAAGAAAGAAAAACAGTCCACACAGACCATCTCCTTTAAGAAACTGGTGAGTAAACAACCCTTCATGGCCAGGGAAGGAAGAGCTGGCACAGTGCATCCTGGAGTGTAAAGTTACATATTTAGTGTAACCCATTGGCAGGGCTCAATCTGGAGAAATGCCAAGTGGTTTCAATTTCCCACCTACAGTTTGCGAAGCCCAGGGGGTCAAAATGACCTCAATGCCGAACAGGAGGTACATCCATCTGTCAGCAGTAATTGCCCTATTGACCCGATTAGAGAACAACTATTTCTTTGCTCAATGAGACCCAGCCCAAGTCTGCCGCCTTGGGCTCAAGATGGCAGTAATTAGAGATATATATTTCCCTAATTAAAATATGAATCAACGGGCAGAGCTGAAAATAATGTATTATTAACATTTACTCAACCTATTTCCTTCACAGGCTATGACGTAGTAGAATTAAGTCACAGCCCATTAAACAACCCAGCTTTATGAGTATTAGCCCCAATAATTCACCCACTTAAAGGGAACCAGAGTTCAAGAGTGTTTAGTGTATCCCTTCCTCTCCGCTTGTTCCTGTTCTAAGGTGGCAACTATCACTACGTGTCACTTTGAACACATCGATCGCTGCAGAAACAGACCCTTTAGCAGCAGTCAAGCCCCATTCCTCCCCCACCCAACTCTGGCTCAATGCAAACATGAAGGGAATCTACTTTAAAAATCTGTTCTGCACACCTGTTATGTAGTTGTTTGTAAGGGGCTTCCTTCACTCCATGTTTTCAAGGATCGTCCATGTGGTTGGTAGCATGGATCAGCAGTTCTTGTTTGACACTGATGAATAATAGTCTATGATACGGTAGATGGCATTTTGTCTATTCATTCATGCTCTTGTGAACATTTGGGTGGTTTCCACCTTTTGGCTGTAACGATGACTGCTACTACAAAATGCATGTCCGAGTTTTCACACAGACATAAATTTTCATTTCTCTTGGGTCTGTACCTTGGTGCAGAATTGCTAGGTCACGTGTTTACAGCTTAGCCATCTGAAGAACTGCCTAACTGTTTTCCAAAGCAGCTGCACCATCTTACATCCCCACCAGCAGTGTATGATGGTTCCAATTTCTCCACATTCTCACCAACACCTGTTACTGTCTGTCTTTTTTTATTCTAGCCTGCAAATGGGTATGACCTGATAGCTTACTGTGGTTTGATATGCATTTGGACTAAAGAGGTTGAACATCCCTTGAAGTGCTTATCATCGTGTATTTACATTTCTTTTTTTTTTTTTTGAGAAATGCCTATTTAACCCTTTGCTTTGTTATGTGGTCTTTTGTTATTGAGGTGTTTTTGGTTTTGTTTTGCTTTGGGTAATACTTTCTGGATACAGTTCCCTTAGATCTATGATTTGCAGATTTTTTCCCATTTTTGTCAGTGTTTTTTCACTTTTTTTGATGGTGCCCAAAGTTTTTTATGTTGATAAAGGCCAAAATACCTATTTTCTAATTGCTTCTAGCTGATTAGCTTTCAACATATGAATGGTGTGGGGGGGAACAACACAGGGGTCTATACCTTGTTTAAAATCAACTGACTGCAAATGTAAGAGGTATTTCTAGACCCTCAATTCTACTCGGTTGATCTATATGCCTATTTTTATGCCAACTCCCCACGCCCTCCCAGATGACTGCAACTTTGTAGTTGTGGCTATTTGTAGGTCCCCAAATTCCATTTTGGTAAAACACTATTGTAACAGAAATGTTATTTACATTCACAGCATTAGATGGCAAAAACTTCCAGCCTCAATCTTCTGAGAGTTCAAAGGTGCTTTAATTTCACACACATCCTGTGAAGGAATCCGTTCAAAACTTTCATCCAGTTAGTGCATTCAGAATTATTTGAACAAGAGCAAAATTATTATTCCAGCTGAACACTAAGGTGATTGCCCAGCTGCAGACACAAGAGGCTCTGAGCCAAAGGAACTGGTGACGTCATTCTCTAGGTCAAAGCTGGGATCGAGAAGGATCTACAAACACCAGAAGAGATTAACTCACTCGCTCGTGGTCTACAGGGATTGCCCATCATCTCCAGAGATGGGTGGTTTCCCCTCAAACTTCCCAACACACTTCCAGGTGACTGAAGCTGAGGGCTCTGCAACCATTCTTCGCCACACACTACGCTCTGGACGAAGTGAGAGAGAGAGACAACCCATTGTGTTTCATATGAAGTATGACCCAGAAAGCTGGGATATATTTCATCTCTTTTAGTCAGGTACCTTCCACCATTCGCCAGAATGTTTCCTTTTCTCCAGTGGAAATTTAAGTACCTGAAAGGCTGCCAGTTCTTTCAGTATTTATTCAGGAGAGACTTCCATTTCCACCTCACAGAATTTGTGTCTGTTTGTGTGAAATGGCCTTCTAGTCAACCTAGCCAACAACCTAGTCCCAAAACAAAAGCCTCTGATGTACACAAAAGGTAGATTTTATTCTTCTGTGGAAGAGCACGAGACAGTAGGAAAGTTCTCACAGTATGTGTTGGCTTCCCAGCGCCATGTTCTGTCAGAGGCAAATGGCCACACAGAACCTGTGCCGCCTGCCACCACTGACCCTCAGCACGCATTTCCTCTGAAACGTCCCTCATTCCACACAGGAGTTGGAGCCTCCGGAGGTCCCGGCCCGGCCACGATGGGGCACTGTGTGTCCAAGTGCTGGGTTCTCTGTCTCAGGGAGAACAGACAGGGAATCTGTTCTACTGGAAAGCAAGCCACCCCCCCCCCCACTTTCTATCCTTCCGTCCCACTGCCGTTTGACTGTCTATATAAACTTCTGGCTTTTCGGAACACTTTTCCTTTTCCTTACTTCAAAGTCCTCTATGAGTTCAAAATTTTCATGCATCCATGACATCTCCCGGTGACTCCCAGAATTCCTGGACTCGTTTGTCTAATTTGGATCCATGTTCCTTGCATGATTACCCATGTTCCCAGGCCTTTCTTCACCCCAACAGACTCATTCATGGTCCACTACTTGGGAAAAGGCTGTGGCCCACTCACTGCAGGTTCATATTTACATTCTCACTTCAACAGGGAAAGGTGTAGAGAAAACTACTTTGAGCCACCAGAGCAAACACGGACTTCTTCTCTCGGCCAAACCCCCCTTACCGCCATCTTTTTTCTTCTTGGACTTTCTCTTCTCTAACTACCCATCATTCCTAGTACTGGCTCATACTTTGTAAGCAAACACCAACACCTGCACCAGCACCATGGTGGAATGCCAAGACAGAGAGCAAAGCCTCCTGTCCTGGACTCGTTTGTGGTCAGGGCAAGAACTTTTCATGAATGAGATCAACGCATCTCCCGTTAATGGACAAACCCAGATGGCTGGGTTGTGCTGTCAATATGTGCATTTATCACGCTTCCCCTGGAGCACTTGCTGTGTTTCCATATGTGAAAGAGATAAACATGGTACCATGAAGCCCGCATCTCTAAATCAGGGACAATATAAAGGTCAAGCCTTCAGAAACCATTTGAGAGGAGGGAAAACACCACCTTGTTATGTCTTTTAGCATCACACTAGAGTTGCTGCCAGAGTTCCGAAGCTTGGACAGAGAAATGTGGCGAGAGCAATATGGCAATTTTTCCAAAAATCTAAACAACTTTTAATATGATTAAGTATTCAGAGACCAAGGTTTAGTATTTACCAAAGACTTTCTCTCTCAAAGTCTGAACAAATAAGGACTCTTACTCTTTATGGATTTTAGCGCACTCGTTCTCAATGTAAAGCACACACGTTCCTTCTAAAGTCAATACAACATGAACCCCAATAATTTTGCATAGTTAGACTGCACAATTATGATTCTACTCAGCCTCCTACTTCCTGTCACTCAGGCCCTCACAATATCCATTTCTCCATAGAAACTGGAGCTGTTTGCTGACCTGTTAGCCACTCAGTGGATTGATGCTGGCACATTAGAAAATGGCTCCTATAGATCATGTCAAACGAGCAATTCCAATATTGGACTTTAAAATAAAATCCCAAAGGCCCTCCCAATGCAACGTTTAACACCAGCTGAACAGCAGGTCTTTCACAAGCAACTTCAGGAATACTGTAATTTCAATATTCATTGATTTTTTAAACTCTGCTATTTCTTTAGTTATAACTGCTTTAAGACATGGAAAGTTCAGTCTAGAATAAACATTGACTTCTTCTTTCTCTACTCTAAACCCGGAAGCATGTGAATATTCCACGGCTGTTATCAAGATAGTAAGGAAGCTGCTGGAAGATGAGCGAAGAATTTCAAATACTTTTCCAGTTTTCCTGGACCACTGCCCCACATCACAACTGTTCATCATGTGGCAAAACTAAAGGTAACCATAAGATGCCACTTTACATCAACTAGAATGGCCATAATAAAAAAAGAGAGAAGTAAGTGTTGGTGAGGATATGGAGAAATGGGGAGCCTCTTTCTTTCATCTGCTGGCAGGAATGCAAATACTGCTATCACCTTGGAAGCCATGGAATCTGTCTCCAAAACTCCATGTATCACCAAGTGACAACTCTACCCCTTAGTATACAGCTAAGAGCAATGAGAGTCGAGGTCTACATAGAAACGTACACATGCAAGTTCTTAGCAACATTAGCCAAACAGCCAAAAAGTGGAAACCACCCAAGTGCCCGTCAGGTGGAAAATGCATAAATGAAATGTGCCTCATGCACACAGTGGCAGGCTCTTTGGCAATTACAACCAAGCACTGAGCCACGCTATGCACGTAGGGAATGTGCTCAGTGAAAAAACTCAGACAAAAAGGAAGACTTGTAATTCCATGATACAAAATATTCAGAAAAGGCAAATAGTAGAGATAGAACACTGATCAATGGTCCCGGGGGAGCCTGGACTGGGGGCAGGGATTAACCAGAAATAAGACCTATGGTGCTCACTGAGTGATGGAAATTGCTCTAAAATCGGATGGTGATGATGGTGGCACTGCTCAGAAAATTCACTTTTTAAAAAATCATGCAATCGTCTTGAAACTGGTGAGTTTCATGGTCTGTAAAATATACCTCAAAACTGTTGTTCAAAAAGATAGATGTGGCAAAAACAGAAAGTAGATAGAGGCCGGGCACAGTGGCGCGTGCATTTAATCGCAGCCTATTAAGTGAGGCTGAGACTAGGAATTGCTGAATCCGCAGGTTCAAGACCCACTTGGGGCAACATAGCAAGACATAGTCTCAAAAAGCAGTTGGGTGTGGTGGTGGGTGCCTGTAATCCTAGCTACCTGGGAGGCTAAGGCTGGGGATTGCTTAAATCCAGGGTACCCCGGGCAACGAGAGTCTGCAGTTCCCAGCGAGGACGGTGGCTGGACAGGTGGGCGCAGTATCCGACAAGGAGGCACTGATGAGCTGAGAGGCAGCAAAGAAGGCAGAGCTGCTGGAGGCTCCTTCCTGTCCACTTCAGCATGTGGGGAACAACTCCAGCACCAACGCTGCCCCATGCATCTGGACATCATCACACAAGACTACATTATCAGCTCGGTGGACAACACCATGCCTGGAAGCCAGATGTGTACATGGGCGTGGCATAATTACAAACAAATGAATGGTGGAGCAACAAACCTAATCAGCCCCAGGCTAAAGAGCATGGATTATTCTGGATTACATTAACTGTCATCCTAACATTAAGTCAATGAAACTAGCAATTACCTTCACATAGGAGTTGGTAAAGGCATCAGCATTACGGTGGAATAAAGATCAGTTTGTGAGAAAACAACTACCAAAACTGATAGCAAAAGGGAACAGAAAGCAGGATGGGCTAGTCAGCTCAAAGTAGCTGGGAAACAAAACACAGGAATCCGCTGAACAGCATGTGCCTTCTTAATTCAGAGTCTGCCTGTTACTAACTCAAGTCCAGTCCTGCATACAGCAGACAGAATACGGCAGACAGTCATAGGCCTCTGGAACCAGGCAAACCGCTCAAGCGAGCAACACACTGAAGTCCATCAACAACATTTAGCGCCCTTGAATGCACTGAGAACACTAAACAGCTTCCACAAAGTCAGTGGAAGACATCAATGAAAGTATGTGTAACCTTTAGGACACGCAGTGAATGAGAGTATTACTGTTATGATTGCAATTACTAACTTAAGTATTTGTAATTAGGCAAAGCTGTGCACTGTTGGTGGGAATGTAAATTGGCGCAGCTATTAAGGAAAATAGCCGAAACTTCCTAAAACAATTAAAAATAGAACTGCCAATATGACCCAACAATGCTACGGAAGAGAACAGAAATACTAACTTGAAGAGATCTCTGTACCCCTATATTGGGTGGGGCATTATACATCACAGCCAAGGCATGGAGACAACCTAAGTGTCCACTGCTGCATGAATGGATGGACACATGGACACACACACACACACACACACACAACTCAGCCATAAAAAAAGGTAATCATTTCATTTGCAACAATATGGAGTGATCCTAGAGGACAATAAGCAAAATGAAGCCAGGTAGAGAAAGACAAACACCATTTGTTCTCATTTATATGTAGAATCTGAAAAAAGAAAAAAATCACTCAGCAACAGAGGGCAGATGGGGAGGGGGGGCAAACCGAGTGAGGAGGTCAAAGGGTACAAACTTATACTTACAAATAAGTAAGTCACAGGGCGGTAATGCTTAGCAAATGAATTTAAAAAATAAAAAACAAACCCTCAGAAGCTGAGAGCAGAAGGGAGGTTCCCAGCAGGGAGAGGGCGGGAAGGGAAGGGTAGACATGGCTGCTGGGAGGCTTCTGGAAGGTGACTGGCACTGGGTGGTGGGTGAGACGTACAGCAGCTGAGGCGAGGAACTCCACACCTGAACCCGACCCAGTGTTGGAAACTAATGCTGCCTCAGTAAATAAGTCTCTACGATTTCTGCAGGTAAACTGAGCAGCCGTTTGACAGTGCAGGGCCGGCAGCAGGACGCGCACGGGGGGCAGGCCGAGGCTGCTCGCAGGAGGCGCCCGCCTGGGTTGGCCGGCTGCCGGCTCCAACCACCGCACAGCATTTGAACCCAACTGTCGCGTAGCGGGCGCTGCTGCAGTAAAGTGTGCCCGGCATGACAACGTCGTCTCCTCACCAAATTACTATATTTCAAGCTGCTGCTTTTGAAAAAAATGACCCCATTCTTTCATTCTCTAGAACGACAGCGCCGAGAGGGAGCCCAGGGCTGCTGCGGGCTTCACAGGTTTCCATGAGAGAAAGAGTGTGCTCGCTCGGGGCAAGAGCAGACCACAGAACAGGTTTCTTCTGGTTCACAAATGAGCTGCAAATAGACACATTCCAAACAGGAGTTCTCTCCGTAGCACGTGATTTTCCAGTGAGGCTACGAAGGCCGCCTGTTTTCTCATGCAGCCTGACTACGTGCCTGTACAAGGACCCAGGAAACTTCTTCAGAGCTCAAGACTAGAGAGGTTCGTAAGACGCTCCTTTCGCAATGTTGAATGGAAATACAGATATAAACAAAATGCACAAAGAACCACCACACACCTCGCCTCATGTTCACAAAACAGATAGACCTGGGCATCTGAGATACCAGATTTAATAAAACACGTGGCTAGCCGGGCATGGTGGCATGCACCTGTAATCCAAGCACTGAGAGGCAGGAGATCAGGGATGGCTTGAGTTCATGGGTTCGAGACTACCCTGGGCAACATAGCAAGACCTGGTCTCATAAGAGCAGCTGGGTGTGGTGGTGGGCGCCTGTAATCCCAGCTACCTGGGAGGCTGAAGCTGGGGATTGCTTGAGTCCATGGGATCGGAACTACCCTGGGCAATATAGCGAGAGACCTAGCCTCAAAATAAACAAACAATCCAACCCGTGGTTAGCATCCTTAGCTGCCGCGCAGCCTGCTCCTCTCCTGACTTTTCACACAACTGATGCATTCACTCGGTCTTGACTTTCATATACATGGAATCATGTGGAACGTTCTCTTCTGTATCTGGCGTCTTTCATTCACCAAGCATCTACAAGCTGTACATCATGGTCGCTGACTTCCTTTCCCGGTATGTGGAGACCCCCCGCCCCCCTGCATGAATAGGCTGGTTTGTGTATCCAAGTCTTCTGTGCAATGACATTTGGCTCGCTTCCAGTTTGGACCTATTATGACGGGTTCAGCACGTTCTTTTTAAAATGCTGGTAACAGGGCTGGACGTGGTGGTGCATGCCTGTAAGCGGCAGCCTAGGAAGCTGCGGCTGGGGCCAGGGGTTGCGGTTCGAGTCCCACCAGGGGCCCGTAGCGAGACCTAGTCCCCAAAAATTATAGCTGGGCGTGGTGGCGCGCGCCTGTAATCCCAGCTACCTGGGAAGCTGAGGCTGGGGATCGCTTGAGTCTATGGTACCCCAGGCAACATGAGCCTGCGGTTCCCCGGGCAAAAATAGCGAGACCTAGTCTCAAAAATAAATAAATAAATAAATAAATAAATAAATAAATAAATAAATTGATTGATTACTTAATTAAAAATATAATATAATGCTGGAAACAACAGTTCTGAGTTGATGGAGAATGGGCACGCAGTCATCAAGCATACACAAATCCTAACACACAACGTGATGGACTTTACACATGCACATGTGCGCGCACGCACGTGAGCATGTGACCAAACCTGAGGGCAACCAAGATTACCTCGGTTTTCTGTCGCTTCCAAGAGGGCAAGGCTGCAACCTTTGAGCCCACGGGCACCCGCACTGAGGTAGTGCAGGGAACCACTCAAGCCCTGACCACCCCTCAGGCTCTGTCGCCCCTCAGGCTCTGTCACCCCTCAGGCTCTGTCACCCCTCAGGCTCTGTGCCCCTCAGGCTCTGTTGCCCCTCAGGCTCTGTAGCTGGCTGGTGCCCTGAGGAAAGGTCACTCAGCCTGTCTCAGCATCTGCGAAGGAGCTCGCTCCAACGCAGGGCCCATCGCAGCTGCAAGTCTCCCCGCGTCAAAAGGAAGCACAGCCTTCCCTGCGCGTCCCTCCGTCCACTACCCCAATTCTTCCTGAGCTCCCTTATCCCAGGGTAGGCTGGGAACAGCTCATCACCATGTCCCACTGAGGAGCTCTCCCTTTTCTTACGCCAGCCCTCTGCCTGCCCTTCCTCAGGCTGAGCAACTGCAGCTCTCGTTTCCCCACGCTGGCGCTCCTCCCAGCCTCCGCGGCTCGCCTTGGAGCGGCTGCTGATTCCCTCTTTGCCTCTGGAAGCTAAGGCGCCCCAACAGGATGCACTAGCTCAGCAACGCTGACCTACAGCAGTTGGAGAGAGAAGCGGGATGGGAGGTCTCCCCAGGCCTCCCCAGTCCCCCCCCCCAGGCCGCCCGGCCCACGCGTGCTTTGAGACGGGTGGCGCCGCCTGGGGCCGTGGGTTGAGGGCGAAGGTTCGTGCCTCACGCCGAGTTACCAGAATCAGAGTTGGTCTCGCAGTGAGTTACGCAGGCGCTCGCCCTGCACGTCTGCAGAGGCTGCTTCTTTGTAAAAGCGACTCTCGAGACTCGATGCTTGGCGAGTCGCTCTCGCTGCTGTAACGCGTGACCCAGACGAAGGGCTTCCAAGAGCACAGACGTGCTCTCACGTTCTGGCAGCTCAAGGTCCAGTGTCAGCTTTACCGGCCGCAAGGCAACCAGGTGAGATTCCCTGCCCCTTCCCAACTTCCAGCGGCCACCACTATTCTTGGCTGTGTGGCCCCTCCCTCCACCCTCAAACCTCCATCCCTGTCATGTAGGCACCCAAACTCCCGTCTTCTCAGCCTCCCGCCTCCCTCTTACAAGAGCCACTGTGACCACACTGGGCCCTTCCAGATCACCTCCCCAGCTCCAGATCCCTGGTTGCGGCTGCCAAGTCTCTCCTGACCAGGAAGTGACGTTCACGAGTTCTGGGCATCGTGACCTAGATATCTGGCAGCATCACCCAGCCTCCCACAGACCAGGAGGGAGAGAAGCAGGCCTGAGGGAGGCTCTCATTAGCCAACCTTGCGTAGCAACGAGCACTTCCATAGGTAGTGCGATTTAGCGCACAGAAGTCCAACAAAACGCAGGCAATCTACTGGGGAAGAAATGGCAGGCGCTCAGTGGTCCTAGACCCAGAAGCAGCCACAGAGGACTGTGTTAGTCACATCAAAGCAACCCACTGTGAAGATGCCCTGCAGGGCCCCGGCCCTCAGACGCTGGGCACCCCGTCACTTGGTCTCCACACTGCACCGCCCCATCCGAGGGACAAACATCGGGCTATTTCCCAGACCCACACATCCACAGAAGGCCATCCTTAAAGATGAAGATGGCATGGCGTCCTTCTTGCATTTCTCTCATACAGATCGTATCTGACCACAGATACTGACCCTCCACGTGTGGACAATGCTCTCCTCACCTCTCACCTTCACTGGAGATTGTGAGACGACGACCAAGTCACCTGCTCCTGAGACAAAGACTTTGCTAGAGAATAAACAAACCTCTTTCCTGTTCTCAGCTCACCTCTTACAACTCTCTGCGCCATAATCTATCTCAGGGGGGGCAAACGCAGCTAACCAGAAAGCTCTGGGCCTGCACCCCATGCTCACCCTCATCTTTGACTCTGAAAATAAAGTTCTTTCCTCATCACAGTGGTGATTATTATTTCAGCCAATACTACCATATATATATATATATATATATATATATATAACTTTGCCTCTTAACAGGCAGCAATAAAGGACTCCCGGCCTAACTAACTCCCACAACATCTGAACTTTCCTTCCTCTTGGAATCCCAGCATCTTAGACTTGGGAGAAATCTTGATAGCCAATTGCTTCAATTCCCATGTCGTACAAAGAAACAGATGTTGACAGACAAGTGACCTCTGACAACAGAAACCAGGATTTCAGCCCAGGTTTCACACAGCCCAATATTTTTCAATGTTTGTAAAGTCTTGGGGCTTGGTTTGCAGAACAGAATGCTAGCTGATTTCTGATATGTGCTTGCTAGCTAAAATCGAAATCACCTAAATTCATTCTTTTTTTTTTTTTTTTTGAGACAAGGTCTCACTATGTTGGATAGGGGTAGTCCTGATCCCGTGGACTCAAGCAATCCCCAGCCTCAGCCTCCCAGGCAGCTGGGATTACAGGAGCACGCCACCACGCCTGGCTATTTTTTGAGACTAGGTCTTGCTATGTTGCCCAGGGTAGTCTCGAACCCACAGACTCAAGTGATTCCTAGCCTCGGCCTCCTGAGGCTGGGATTAAAGATGAGTGCCACCGTGCCCAGCTCTCCAATTCTTAACACCTTCCATGTGCCAAAAATCCAGAGTGTGGTGAAGCACAGAGAGGGAGGCCCTGATGAGACACTACTGAAGTGACAATTCAAGCACTGCACTCATCTCAAAGAGGCTGCGATGAGAGGGCACCCCATTATCAGAGGTCTGCAAACACCCTATTTTGTAGGCAAGGTGCTTACAACCTCTAAGCTTATGGGAAGGCTACTGCTCCAGTTCCCTTCCAAGCTACACAAACCATCCCACTTCTCTGTCAGCACGAAATATTTGTGCCTTTTCATCCCACTGAGGATGACTTTTGTCCTCTTCCCAGTCACTTCAAGGTCATTGTGTTTGCTCCCCTCCTTCAAGCTCATAGTTGTTTAGGGTGACGACCTGTAGACTGCTGGTAAATGGTTAACAACGGACTCTCTGATGGAGGGGGACCCATACCCGTAGCATTTGTCCCTTTCCAGAGTTTAATTACTCCCACCATGGCTACTCTTTCATTATTTATTTATTTTTTTTTTTGAGACTAGGTCTCGCTATTTTTGCCCATGGAACTGCAGGCTCCCATTGCCCGGGGTACCACAGACTCAAGCCATCCCCAGCCTCAGCTTCCCAGGTAGCTGGGATGACAGGCACGCGCCACCATGCCCAGCTATTTTTCTGGGACTAGGTCTCGCTACGTTGCCCCAGCTTCCTAGGCTGCCTCTTACAGGCACACGCCACCATGCCTGGCCCACCATGGCCACTCTTAAGCTACCAGTATGATGTGGCTGAGTTCGGAGCTGTGATGAGTATGTTGAGAACCGGAGTTTCATCCATTTTGAAGTGTACAGTTGAACAAAACTAATAACATGCAGGTAGTGCTCATACTCAAGACAGAAGTTTATCCCCTTCTCAAAGTTACCTCATACATTCTGCAGCTGGTCTCATTCTCTGACCCCTGGCAGCCATCAGTCTACTTTCTCTTGCTCTAGCTGGGTTTTCCTAGAATGTCTGTAAATGAACTCCTAAAGCATGTTTGTGTTTGTCTTTTTTTTCCCTGAGCATAATGTTTGGGATCCTTCCATGTTGTGAATAACCATATTCCTTTCCTTTTTGTTGCTGCATAGTATTCACAGCATGGATGTACTACAGTTTTTAAAATCCATTTACCAGTTGAAAGTCACTTGAGTTATTTCCAGTTTGGGGCTACTGGGAAGAATGCTGCTATGAGCATTCACTTAAGTCTTTGAATAGATTTTACTCATACTGCTGACTTTTAACATCTTCACTGAGTTCTTTTATATGTGTGTGTGTGTGTGTGTGTGTATATATATATATATATATATATATTTTTTTTTTTTAGACTAGGTCTTGCTATTTTTACCTGTGGAACCTATTTTTACCTGGCTCATGTTATCTGGGGTACCACAGACTCAAGCAATCCTCAGCCTCAGCTTCCTAGGTAGTTGGGATTATAGGTACACGCCACCACACCCAGCTATTTTTTGGGAACTAGTTCTCACTATGTGCCCCTGACAGAACTCAAACTGCAATCCCTGGCCCTAGCCTTGGCTTCTTAGACTGCCGCTTACAGGCATGCGCCACCATACCTAGCCTGAGTTCTTTTATATTATAAATGCAAACCTACCACATCTCATTTCATACTAACATCAACTCCAAGAGATGCATAATTTATCTTTAAAAAAAAAAGAACATTTACACAGCTAGGAAGTGGAAGAGTCCAAATTTGAACTCTGCTCTTCCATACAGTTGTGAGAGAGATTTGGGGAATTAATATCTAGTGCTTAGAATAGTAACTTTGGTGTCGGTGATTACAACTATACTTCACCCAGCACCCTCCCATCCACAGATCCTTCCGTACTGTTTGAAGGTAAGGCTGCACAGTTACTGATGTGACCGATGGACACCTGGTGATTACATCTTTCCTTCTTCTAGACTTCACTCCTCTTTTCTTCCTCATCCTCCATTCCCACCCTAGACTGAAAGGGAAGCCCATCTTAGATCACTGCAGCTCCCAGTATCATGTATTAACTGCTACTGAAACATCACTCCATGCTAACACTGCCCTGTGGCAAACGCTTCACAGCGAGTCGCTAAGAAAAACTGTATTAATTGACCAGGTAGTTTTCGTACAGAAGGGATTTTAGAAGAGACTCTGCACGAGAGGTTTGGTTTTTTTGGTTTGTTTTTTGTTTTATTTTGTTTTACCATCAAGTTCTCTTTTGCTCCCTTTAGTTATTTCAGTTTTATGGATCTGAAGAAAAGAGCACAAAGATGTCACATAAACCTCATTGGGAAGAGTAAAATATGACTGTCATTTAAAATAGGCAGGAATCTTGCAACACTCTGGTAGTGAAAGATTTACTACAAACTATGGCTTCCGAGTAGAGTCCAATCAAGGCATTATGCTCACTACAATTCCAGGAGAGTCTTATTTTTCCCCCAATAATGAGGACTAACACCTAAGACAAGGTCTGGCGAAAGCTGTAGGGGGAGGGAGGGTCTGAATATCTCTGGTCCTGGGGAGGCCATTATCCACTCTTACCTCTTAATGTCAAGCTAGCATATGGGAAAATGCAGAAACTGTTTTGCCATGTGATTTATGAGACCATCATACAAGCAAACCCTGATCACACCGATACCTGCTTTTAAATAAAGAATATTTTTCACATCCTCCATTAAAAATAAGTCAGATAAAAATTCAATAGTCAACTATTTTTTTCTGTTTTAGAAAATGTTGACTCTCAACATGTTTTCTGGCAACCGTGACGTATTTTGGTCATGAGAAAAGACCCTGACGAACATGGCTGTTTCCGTGCTCTCTCAGGGCTCAATATGGAAAATCTGTTTTAGGCTCTTGGTGGTCTGATGAATGTGTTCATTACAAAAGTCCCCTCGACGTCTCAATGAACAAAAAGAATATAGACAGATGGCAACACAAAACTGAAAACAGAAATAAAGGCCATATAGTAAAAGCAAATCCCTCAGCACAGACTTCATGGAAGCTTAGAATCCTTGTAAAAATGCACCCCAATTCTGCATATGCTTTGGGGCATGGTGGTTCTGAGTTTTCAAGAGATTCTTCAGGGTCCTTGACCCAGGAATGATGAGAACCAACCGTCTGGCTTGTCAGGCTTAGTACAGCTCTCTGAGGTCAAGCTTATGGTAAAGTTCCCTCCCTCGTTCCCTCCCTCCCTCCCTC
>PVHY01018172.1:0-29832 GCA_004024945.1 Uropsilus gracilis
CAAAACTGATACAATATACTTGCTAAATTATAAGTCATCTTTTCAATACTTCTTTCACAATACAATGTGATGTCCCTGCCAGTACTTTCAGTAAACTGAACTGATAAGTTTAAAGTTGAGTTTTGAAAATGTAAAAACTATCTACAGCTGGAAATACTCTTAGTTTTTTAAAAGGAAGGAGACTGCAATATCAAAAATATTGTTCTATACAAGCGTACAAAGGCTAACTTTGCCAAGGTGTAACTTTATTAGAAATCATTAAAATAGAATAGTTCCCCATTGAAACTTGGGATTCCTAAAGACTCTTTGATACTAGTGAATATCACTCAAAGTCAGATTAATAACTGAATAATATAGTCTTGTTGTACTAACAGAGATAGATATTTTGCCCTAGAAACATTTGAAATGTAACTGAAAACAAACAAATAAAAACCCCACATGTCATGCCTACAACACTTATAAGAGTCTTTTATCCCATTATCCAGAGTAACTGATGGTTCATTAAGACCATGGTTAATCTGAAATCCGCACCCTTCTGGGAAGGTAGTCAGAGAAGTTAAAGACAGAATCCTAATGATGATCAGTGACAGAACCAATGCTTCCAATTTCCCATAAAAGAGGAACATAAAAATTATGACTGTAAAGCCTAATTCTTTCATTATATCAGGGAAGGGTCATTGTTAGAACATACTGCAAAATCTCACACAAAATCTCACTTAAAAAAAAAATTGGGCAGAGGACAAAAACAGAAGTTTAACAAAGAAATCAACAAAACAAATCAAAGCAAATATGTTTTAGCTCACTTGTAATTAAATAAATATAAATTAAAAAATAAACTATTGCCTTTAACCTTCCAGACTAGCAAATATGAAAAGAATTGAAATACCCAGCATTAGTGCTGGCACAATGAACACTCCCTATAAATTCCATTGCTAAGACTCTATCTCAAGAGGATGCATGAATAACTATACAAAAAAATAAACAATAATGTTCATAGAACCATTTTTTGAAACCAAAAAAAAAAAAAGGAAATTGTCACTAGCCAGCTGCGACATGATCGAACAGTTCCTGAGGGGGAGGGTAAGGACTGAGATACAAGCCAAAAGTCTTAGGCAGAAGGGCTCACAGCCTCTGTCTGTACTGTGGCCTCTAGTGTATTTAGAACCAGACTTTTACAGAAAACATGAAGCAATCAGTAACAAAGAAAAGTTTTGATTCAGGGTTACATGGTTAGAAGCATATCTTTACCAGGAGACCAGCTAAAGTGAGTACTGTCTAAGTTTTCCAAATGTAGCCACAGTGTGACTTCAAGGAGATATCTTACAAAGGTTGCTCTATAGACAGGACACTCAAGGACACTTTGCTTTACCCTCCGCATCCATTAGGCAAACATTCAGTAGCTTATCAGTGCAGTCCAGAAATGAAGTAATGAGAACATGACTCGCCACAGGAAACAACCTAATTTCAGGTATCCTGAATCTCAGGATTATCTAAACCACAATTTTAAATGATGAAAATCATTCGATCATTAAATCATTCAGAAGCTGTTTTGAGTCTCTGAATTTACTACTTCATATATATTTCATGTACCCCCACATTTCCCACCACATGTTCAGTTGTCAAGGGATATGGCTAGTTAAAGAAAATGGATGGTGAGCAGAGTGACAGGTAAAATGTTCACATTGAAGCATTTAAGAGTCACTGTGTGGATATTAATCTCCCTCTATCCTGATATAGAAACTGTATACAGCAAACACTCATGAATGTCATTTCAACATAATGTTGATTCTCAAAAAAAAAAAATCTTGATGAACAATAAACAAAATGAAATTACTCCAGGACCTGGTTTCCTTCTACACCATTTTGCTTAAATTTACAGTTTCTAAGAACTTATCAACTGCATTAAGAACTTAACTATATTCTAAATAGTGATCTTCAAACAAGAGTTTAAGGTGCTAACTTGAAGATTTTTACTTAAAGTACATGTCTACTTAACTATTCTCTCTGGGACCCATATGTAACCTCCTCTGCTCTTTTTGGGACTCTAGGATTCTGCAAACCACATGTGTTTGTCAGTTGGCTTTCTGTTAAATTCTAATAAATGGAGCACTCAAAGGAGTGGATAAAGGGGAAGAAATATATAAGGATTTGCTTACTTCATTGTGCTTGATATCACTAGCAGCACTGTCTCAGCAATGACTCCTCATCCCAGAGATCGATGCCAGTCTCGAATTTCTTTTAGTTCTTTCAGAACCAGCTCTATCACACCTTTTTGGTGGGTACCTGTAGAATCCACTCCAGCAGCCCCCCAGCCTTGCAGGATGAAATCCAGTCCCCCACACTGTCCCTCTTAAGTGTTCACAGATTAGTGGCAGTCAAGCAGCCTCACCTTGTAAGAGGCTTGTCATAGCTGTTGGGTCTTTTCCCTGGGGTTTCAGGTTCTGGTTGAGTCAGCCTCTGATTTACCCACTTATTGGGTGGTAGTGACTTCTGCTGTTCTTATCTTTGTGTTTTTTCACTTTATTGCCATTTTATTTTATAATTGCTATGCCTGCTTTTCCAATTACCTGTATTTAACTTCCTCTTATGAGACTTCTGTCTAAATCTTCTGTTTTTTCTGTATAGACTCTCAATGATATAATGCAAGGTACCAAGAGGTGCCCTAGGAAGCAGACCCTCAAAATGACCTTCTGAGATGATTCTTTTTGTCCTTGACCTTACAAACAGAGCTAGCTTCCTTCTCTATGGAAAGAGGATGATAGTAATCCATGAGGATCTGTATCATAATTAAGTGATCGTCTGTGATTGATGGTGCAGTTCTGTCAGTTCACATGCTTTGAGAGAGTAAAGGGTGCTACATGCCACATAATTAAGAATACTGGTGAGAGGCATACTTCTGCATCTCAAAGTCTGTAAAAGAAAAATGACAAGCTTGGGTTTTGAACATCCTGATTTCAAAGCAAGAGATGAATTTCCAAGTGCTTAACTTCCAGTAAGAAGCAGCAGCAATTACTGTAGCATTCCATGAGGATGAAGTTCTAATCTGAATATTTTAAAGACAGAATTTTTTAGTTTAATTTTTTACCAATTATCGTGGTGTATCTAGAATGAATATATGGGAGTCTATAAAATATTACTTGCAATGATCTGAATATCTGTATCTCCCCAAAATTCATATGCTGAAATACCAATGCCCTGTAGAACTGCATTAGGAAGTGGGGTCTATGATAAACAGGTCAAGAATAAAAGACTCCCAAGAAAGCTCCCTTGCTTCGTTCACCAAGTGAGTTCACAATGAGATGTCTATAAACTTGAAGAGGACCTTCCTCAGAACCGGCCCACATTGGCACCCTGAATCTTGAATATGCAACCTCTAGAACTGTGAGATAGAAATGTCTGTTGTTTATAAGCTACCCAGTGAATGGTGGTATTTTGTTATACAGCCCAAACAGACATTTATTTATATAGATTTATCTATATCATAGGAAAAACAAAACAAAACAGATCTGGTGACCGGAAACTGACTTGTTTATTACAATGCAAATCATAGCTGCCTGTCCAATTTGTAGATCTAAGACAGTTTCCAAACTTGAAGTCCTTGATTGATGAGGAGGCTAGTTCCACTTGAGAAATGAGCCTGAATAACTGCCACATACATATCCTATAAATTTTTGCTTAGTCTGCCCAAAGGTTTTTCCCGCCATCGGTGACTTTGGTGACTGTTTACAGAAAAGGTGATATGTGTAGACCTTAAAAACTTCATAATCACAGACCCAAGTTTGGTGTTTACCCCTCGATGCCCAAAATGACACAATAATTTACAAGTCAAAGTGAGACATAGGCTGGTAATGTGATAGAGTGTTTCCATACAAGTCTGTAACACAGTGTACTCAGTGGGCCCAAGGACTCATCCTAAGACTATAAATTCATCTTCTAGATACAGAAGTTAAGCAGATCTAAATAGAACTGACTGAATTCTCACATTGGCTTCCTACCTACTGGAATAAAGGCTATAGTGTAAAGCAGGAACAACTGGAATTTTTACCAGAATAGTAGATCATAGCTAGACCACAAGCCTAAGGAAATTGGAACCACAAAAATTACCTGTAAAAAGATTACTCTCGTCAAGTAAATATGTATTATCACAAAGTTAATCAAGTGATTACACCAATTACAGCTTCTATTCTAGAAAGTGTATCTCTATTCAAGCAAACTGTCAAAGACTTTACTACCTGTTATATAATCAATACAGGATCATTTCTTAGCTTTCTTTATCCAGAACCTGGGGGTATGTTCTTTGAAGAGGACTTCCTCTCAGTAATGACTGAGAATTACTCTCCAGCTTCTCTCAGTTGCCCTGGGTTGGAGGAATGAGACTGGGCCTCTGATCTCCCAGGCTTACAAGAACAGAGAGAAACTCCCGCTGGAGAGAATTTGGAGGCCCACTGCATCAGGACCCTGCTCCTCCACTTCCCACATCAAGATGACATTAGCAGCAGCCCAGAATATAGTTTGCCTAATGGCTTTCTGCTTTTACTCTTTTCTTTTTTTTTTTTTTTAATAACTAATAGTACACATACAAGTCCTAGATCTTCTGCTAGAAGATGTACCCAGAGTTCAGGCAGAGTACAGCCAACAGGTTCTGTCTGGGTCAAAGAAGATGTGGGTGGTTCCTGGGGAATATGGGGCAACCCAGGCCTGTGGGCTTCGATTCTGGGAATAAAGAAGGCCTGGCAGGGAAGTCGTCACTGTTCACGGAGGGCTGCCTGTTTCATAGCCACCATAGTTCTCTTATTTTCAAATGTGTCAACTTCACAACTTTAAAAAAATCGAATACAATTGTATGTATAGTGTATATAAGTTTCAAATCCTCAATTCGGTCATTCAGCTAGAACTTTTCCAGAAAGCATCCATGTCTTCTTTGATCCAGTTTTCTATGAGGAATGAATGGCACTAGCATCTGTGATTTGAAGGTTATGGAGGACAAACACCTGTTTGTGGTCTTCCTGGTCAGTTGCCCAGTGAGGCCAGAGTAACCCATATAAGAAGTGCTTCTGAAGAGAATGGAGTCTGAGTGTCAGCACATGGCTACGGGGAGGTTGTGCAGGACCAACATGACCCCCCAGTCAGATAGAACAAGTGCATCAACCACTGGGCAAATATGTGGGCAAACTGCTCCCACAGCCTCAAGCTAAGGAAATGGCCCTCTGGTGCTGCTGACAGTCTAGAACTCAAGTGCAGAGCCTGGTCTGGGTGTCAGTCATACCAAGCCCAGTCAGTCCAGAGCAAAGGAGCACCAGAAGTTCAAGAGTGCCTCTCTTGAGGTGCAGGTAACTGGTATTTATTTAAAAATGGTTTTATTCCTCCTCAGCAATTATGATGAAATATGCAGAAAAATCTGCTTTTACCTCAAAAAGTCAAATATCTTTAGAGTCAAATTAACTTTCCAAGCCTCTACCACATTCTAGTCAGAGAACAAAAGTCCTAAAAAGAAACTCTAAGAATGAAATAAAATTGGTGAAAATCTTCCATTTGAAATCCCATCTCACTTAAAATAAGCAAACACACACTGGAGAGAAACTGTGAAAATGTAATACAGATGGGAAAAACTGCCAGCAATCAGTCTTCAATTTTAATTACAAACATACAGAGAAACTCTATGGATATAATAATGTGATAAAAACTATGAACACATATGCCACTTACATGAGAAAATACACACAGGCAAGAAATATAAGAGCTGAAAGTAGGAATATCTACAGCAAAAAATTCCATGTTGTTATTTATAGAACAGTCAACCAGTGAAAACTTAAGGCCGACTGGACTGATACTCTCAAGTGTCAGAATTTGAAAGGCCGCTTTTGGCCCTCATCACACCATATCTCTCCATGGACCACATTCACAAAAGCAAAATAAGGATCTACCCAATGCCTATAAAAACAATATGCTCCTCGCTATGGGTTCTCATAAATTTCTGTCCCAGTAGCCTTGGGGTCATTATCAGAGGCTACCTGTTCCTCAGATTTATTTTCCACTGATCAGAAAGTCCCAGCAGTGTGTAAGCACAAGCGATATGGGTGGAAAACAGCCTGTGTGTACACAATAGAGGACCACCTCCTCTCACAAAAAAGTTAGGATGATGCTACTCATAGGAAGAGAGCAGGCAGGTGAGCTGTATGCCCAGAGGAAATCAGTCAAACAGGGAATAATGCAAAAGTCAAAATACAGGCTCTCGTGAACAAAAGAGAATTGAAGCAAGATTGAAACATCATGAACATTTGAAAGCGTAAATGCGTTCAACAATAAATCAAAACTTATTGTATATCAAAGAATTCATACTCAGGGAAAATCTTATCAAATATTATAGAAAATGAAGCTTTTTCTTTAGATATAATCTTATGTTATAAATCATGTGCTATTGCACACATTATAGAAACATTTGCAGAATATTTTATGAATAATTTCAGTCACTGTGTAGCTATTCAGGAAGCAAGCACAGTCACCAGATAGATCTTTAAAGCTGTAAACCAAAAAAATCACTTCTTTCTTTAAGAACTTCAATAGTCCTGATAATAAAAACACCGCTCTGTACACTCACCTGGGAGACACCTGCCTACCTACCTACCCTACATCATTTACCAAAATAAATGGTGGGAAATAACCTTTGGGCAGACTAAGAAAGATTTATAGTGTATGTATGTGGCAGTTATTCAGTTTTATTTCTCAAGTAGAACTAACCTCCTCATCAATGGTTATCCTCACAGGACTTTTAAGAACCTTATAAGAGCCTGTTCTTCTAACCTGCCAAGCACATTTCTGCCTCGAAGCTCTAGGACATCTAAGCTGTTTATCTTCCATACCTGTACTGGCTCTTCCCTTTGGGGCTCTGTTCCACTGTCCCTTCTTCTAAACCCTTCCATGATTGCTCTACCTGGAATCCATCCTGCCTTCAGTCATACTTTATCCTCTTACCATGCTTTATTTTACCTCATAGAATTTACTCTTACCTAACACTTTTTTCTTTTTTACTTTATTTGTTTTCAATTTCCTTCACTAAAATTAGTGCCACAACATAGAGGTCAATATTTTTCCTCACAACACTCTAGATATAGAATCATAATTATATTAAAGTATGGCTTCAATAGATACCTTTATTGAACAAATGACTGAATGAATGATTGTAAGTACATTGAGCAATAACAGGAACTATGTCAAAATATTATTATTAGTCATTCTTTTACAATGTCAAATAATGTTCACTTTCTTACAATTTCATATCTTGTTTTGTTTTCTACCTGAAAATGTATTACATGTAGAAATTCTATTTTGCTTTTCAAAAAGAAAATACAAACATGAAGGTCACAAGCAAAAGATTTTAATTTTAGGGTGATTTCTTTATTATTTCATGAATAGAAAATGTATGTGTAGCAAGCCTACATTTTATTCTACACTTAGTTTTAAGAAGGGTTTTCCTTTTTGTTCATAAGTCAATTTGAGGAAATATTAGAATAGAGAAATTACCCCTATACCTCAAATGGTTTAAACTTAAAGTACTAGGGTAAAATAAATGGAAAATTCCCACAAACAACATATGGCTGTAAGATTCCCTACAAATAGCAACTTTCAGAAGAGCTCTTGCAGTCCCATTTTCATCACTAGTTTTGCCCTGATACAGGACTTGATGCCTTACTATCCCCCACCCCACCACCTCTGACATGCATGCAAACTGAAACATTAAACCTCCAGTAAGCACATGTTGTTCCAGTTGTTGATCTAGTCTAGATGCAATCTGTTCAAAAGGTTAAACCCTAAAGATAGCCAGGGTCAGCTAGGATTTGTACAGATAAGGCAAAGACATCTAGACCCTTGAGATTCCCCCATCACAGCCTTCCTTGTTGCTAATCACCCTCTTTCTTGTTCTTTTAGCGCTAGCACTCTCCCTCCCCACTAAGATGCTTGCCAAGCAATAAAATTCTTGTTCTGCTTTACTGAGCCTGTTCATTGTAATATTTGCAGTGCAATCACCACATGGCAGACCCTCTTGGGTGGGTGACACTAGGCTCTGAAAGAACTGCAGAACAGTGATAAAGAAAATATGAATTTGCCCTAATGAGAAACTGTGTACAAGCCATATTTGAGATTACTAAAAAGTTATGGGTATTGAATATTGAGGAAGGATGGTAATCTTTACTACTTGATAAGACTGTGTTATGATGCTTTGATTAAACTACCTACAGCTTCTTTCTGAAATGACAACTGTAAACAAATAAGGGACTTGTAGGTTGGATTTATTAAAGATCAATCTAAATGTTTCTCTGAAGAAAAATCTGTAGTGGGTATGGATAGAAAATAAAAAAGAACAAGCTTTCTTCAGACAGTAGAATGAGAAATTTTCAAGTGGTAAAACAAATATAAAATGAAAGCATTTTAGATGATCAGGTATGAGTAGTTCTTATAAAAACAGTATTGTAAACAAATGAAACAATTATAATCTTTCAACAACTATGTTTTAAGTATTTTAGTCAGTCTGTTTATTTCCAGTAGGAAAGGCAAACAAAAATAGACAACTGAAAGTATTGAATTAGATACTAGCTATAAAATTGACATCGAAGTTTGAGTAATAATATCCATTTATGACTACTCCAACCAATGTTTTACAAAGAAATGCTGATACTTATAAATCAGTTTAACACAGTTTTTAATTTCAAATATATAAGTAGAGGAGTATTTTAATTGAAATTACATCTTTATTAAAAATGATGTCACCTCTAAAAATTTCATTATAGCCCATATGAATTTCCCTTTTGTCATATGGTATAATTTTATGAAAAAAAAATGATTGTGAGAAGACTAAAAAAAATATACCCATTAGCAAAAATATTTGACTTAATTTTAAAGTACATTACTTTAAAATACTGTCATTTACAAAAAACACATTTTTCTGAAAGAGATAAAATGTCTTTTTATATAAATGGTCATTCAATCAAAATAGAACAAAAAATATTGAGATGATATATATCTAAATATTTAGAGAATAGATAATGAAATCATGAATGATATGCCAGGAGTGTGATAATGTTATACTTAATAGATTTTCTTTTACTTAATAACTTTACCCAAGTGAAGGATTCATGAACAGAATACAGCAAAAGTTTTATATTAAGTTTCATTAATAACTTTAATATGATGTTCCTTGATATTTAACTCCAAAATTAATACAGATTGCTTTGGATATGAACACAATCCTATAGATCAGAAACTGATTTTTAGATTAAGCAAAGTTAGTCATAAATTAATATTAACAAATCCACTGAATAAGACTCCAATCAGCTCAAATGGCCGTTAACTTCCATATTAGAAGGTACTAAATTTAATGCAAAGCATATAACTGAGTACTTACTAGTGGATAAAGAACTAGCATTAATTGCATTTTCTAATTATTTAAGATGTTAGAATAGGGGGGAAAAGAAGGTTTATTGGATTTTGATAGATATTAAGTTCAAGATATGAGCTACAGGATATTTAGGCAAGTATTACTTGGAATTCCATCTCAGTGAGTTAACATTTCGGTGTCTTATTTATATTCTTCTGATAGTTACTTTTTTGACTAAAAAACCGGCAACCACAAAAAAGTGGACATATTTGAAAATCTATGAGTGTCATTTCCATATTTCATAATTTCAGAGAATGATGAAAATATGGAAATTTCTTGACTTTAAGTACTTGATCGTGGATACTTCACATTAATATAAAAATGGAAAATCATAAAAATATGAAATATAATTTGATAATTTATTCTGCATGTATTTTTTGTGCCAAACATTGTTCTCAAAATTCAGGAAAAATCAAATAAAGTAATATTTGCCCTCATATATATCTTGAGAGCTTCTTTGGAGGTTTTAGCAGGGAAGCGCAGCTATTCCTATACCCTCGACCTAAGAACAGTCCATCTCTATTCAGGGAAGTCTGTCCTCTTCCACCCGAGTGCGTAGCTTTGGGAGGGATGCACATGGAGCGGTAAGGGAGCAAGGGGACACCTGCCTAGCCAGCCAGATCAGCCGAATCAACCTGGCAATCAATGGGGTGACAGATGTCGCAGCCAGATCGCCCTCACTTCCTTCCCTCATGTATATCTTATCAAAAATATTTGCTGCTAGATTTCTCTCCTTGACATAACACAGGATTTTACAAGAAAGTATAATGTCAGCTTCTGCTTTAACAGATTGGAAAGAAAGAAAAAATAGTGTTTCTCTAGCACCTCTTGGTGTTGTGTTTGGAGTATGAAAAATACCTACAGCTGCTGGATAAGAGTTAGGGACATAATTGGCTAAAGAGGGTCACTTAAGACTTGAAAACACTTGCTAGAGAGATGTGGCAAAGGGCAGCATATGAAAAGGCACTGACACATGAGAAAATGTGACATGTTCTATGAATATATGAAGTGGTAGAAGTTGAAGATACACAAGACCAGATCATAATCAACCTTACCTGTCATACAAATACGTTTAGGATGGTTTCATGGTGAAAAGAGATTCACTGAAGAATTTGTAGGAGGGAAAATTGTTCTGATAATAATTATTTATTCTGATAAATAATAATTTGTCTGATGCTAATACTGGTGAAAAGGAAAATGAGCCAAGTTAGAAGAAACTGGTTAATGTATTGCAGAATTCTTGGGGACAGATGAAAAACCTGCATGTCTAACATGAGAGCTACTAGTGACATGTTAGGTAAATGTAAATAACTAAAACCTTTTTAAAATCCAATTTCTTAGTCACACTTAGCATGTTTCAAGTGTTGTATGGCATAGATGTAAGATATTCCCATCATCCAAAAACGTCCTAGGGTAGCACTGGACACTATAACCACTGTCACATGAGTTTTGATGAGGGAGGGTATAAGGGCCCTCCAAGGGTGAGAGCGTTTCATAACTCACTCAGGATTCCTCTTCATCTTCTTATTCATTTACAATAAGAATGTAGTCATGTGCCACTTGTGAAAACTGAAAAAAGGAACCAGAGTCTAAATCTGACAGTTATGGTGGGGTGAAAAGGAGGGAACAGGGAGAGGTAAATCAAATCTCTCTTTAAAAGTTAGTGCCTGTTTTCAGTGCTACCTACTTACCTAGGTTGGAAAATCCAGAATTTAGAGCATAATGCCTGAATGTGCTAAACACTAGTCTTACACAGAACAGTTGCATAAAATACGAAACTGCTTGATACGATAGGATATCGAACTGTAGCATTACTAATGCTACTGCTATTTATAGGAAGAGAAATCAACCCTCAGAGAAATGAAATTAAACTGACCATAAATTATGCATGGAGATTTGTAAAGAAGACAGAAGCAAGTTTCTCCTTTGGTAAGACCTACAAAGCAAGCTGCAAGGCACTCTAGAGTGGAACAGGCCTCCACGGGGAGCTGAGACCTCATCATTCCAGGACAAGCGAACCAGGCTTCTGAGTATTTGGGGATGCCTAGAATGCTCAGCCAGCATGGGGAAGCACAGTCTTCAGGTCTCTAGCTGCTAGACTCCCAACATGTCACATCAAAGAAGACAGCTCAGCATGCAGCCCAGGAAGTTTGAACCTTATCTAACTTGCCTGATGGGGTGAATATGTTGTTGCTTCTTTATTCAAATGCATGTCAGAATTAATGAGGAGAACAAATAACAGACACTGGAAAATCAGTAGTATTCAGAGCTACATTAAAAGATGGCGTCAGGTGATTTCTAACTTGTCATACTTCCATTCAAATTATAGAATTTATATATATATTTTTTTTAATTTTTAATTTTTATTTTTTAGAGACTAGGTCTCATTATGTTGCCCAGGGTTGTCTCGAACCCACAGACTCAAGTGATCCCTAGCCTCAGCCTCCCAGGGTAGCTGGTATTTGAGGAACGCACCACCACACCCGGCTTTAGAACTTATATTTTTAAGTAAATTATTTTTTGAATACCTGGAATAAAAAAGGATGCGGCACAAAAGCAAATATGACATTTCATATTATCCATAACAAAAGAATATTTATCATTTATCAAAATCTTAAATATTGCCCAACTGTCAAACACTTAAATTGCTCAAACACTTAAATTTAGATCAATTTCACCTTTGCTACAGAAATAGGACAGGTTAGGAATGCAATAAAGAGATTATACTGCAGTTATTCTAAGTGAAATATTCTGTGGTGTATTTCATTATATTTATTTTGAAATTACTGAAAATCATTTTATTCATCACATACCCACATATTTGATACATGTCAACATGCATTTCGCACATATTTGATACATATCCACATACAATTATATAACGTATATTTACAGAACATGAAAAATCATTTTATTCATCACATACCCACATATTTGATACATGTCAACATGCATTTCGCACATATTTGATACATATCCACATACAATTATATAACGTATATTTACAGAACATGAAGATTATAGAATATCAATAAAGAACATAGATAATAGTATGTATTATATATATAAAATCTTATATATAGTCTGTTATATTACATTCACCACTTACCTATTTTTGCCTAAAAAGCTGACAATATGTAAGAATTAGTTGTCGACCAATACAGTGGAGTCTCTATTTTTTATTTACTAATGTAAAAAAGAGTATAAATATTACAATGAACTATTTCCTTTTTGTTACAGAAAAGGAAAGACAAATATGATTTATCTAAAAGTGACTACTCCCCATATGATGACAGGAATGGAAAGAACCCTGGTCAGATGATCCTTATATTTGTAACTAAATCTTTTTATAATATAGTTCCTTGAAAACAAAATTAAAAATTATGATAACCTTTTTAGTCTAACACTGTAATTAGGAGAGTATTTTTCCTGGTTGTCTCTTAGGTAGTTCTCTTTTGGCTTTTCCAAAGAGTGTGTCAACACAGTAGTATTTCCCAAGGCAATCAGTGTCCCTGCCCCTCCATGGTCAGCCTTTTATGTGCTCACTCTGCTGCCATCAAAAACATGCACTCCAGTCCAGGCTTGTAATCATGGTATCCGGCAGTGACAGGTTTGTTGTCTGGGTCTCTCTGGACAGCGGGGGCAATGGCTCATCCTTCCCCTGCAGGTCTGCCAGACAGACCTGAAGTTTCAAGAGTTTTAGAAGCCTGAGTCTTAGATGATTATAACTTGCTGTGAATATCAAAAGCTTTGTCAAAAAGCAAAACATAGCTTTCTCATACTGGTATAAAATAGTATTAAGTTATACATGCTTCATACATAACTACATATACAAATATATACTGTGTATATGGATATTATATATACTATTGGTTCAATGACTCCAAGAAGTGTTGACGTTCTAGATTCTCAAACCTTTATTAGCTCTGATGAATGATTTTTTTAGGAGCTTAAAGTCTAGCACTTCTGACGACTTGGGTTTAACGGCTCTCTGATATTATTTTATTTGGTTTCTAAAATGGGGTCTAACTTAGAACTGCTTGACAAAATACATGGTGTAATCAGTTAAAGTTAATAGATGGGTTTCCCTCTAGGAAGCTTCTGATCATTGATGAAAACATTGAAATTATGAAATTCTGATTCCTCTCAAATTTGTTCACAAGAAATTTCTCTCACTATCTTTTTATATCCACAAGCTAAAGCTTTGAAGTGTTGTATTATTCATTAATTTTAAAATTATCTATATACCTCACTTGCTGAGACATGTCAGATTAGCAGTGGAGAAATTCTTTAAAATCTTATTTGTTCTTAGCCACTATTCATTTCAGTAGCCAAGTGTGTCTCCTTAACTGCAGTGAGTACTTTTTATATTGTATAGATTCCAAATTACTTATGAAAAAAATAAAAATTAAGAAAAAATCTAATAAAATTAAAAATAATAAATATGCCATGAAATAATTTGATAAATATAGGTGACAGAAACAAATAAAACATGATTTAAAACAGTACTGTATCATTTGTTTTATCATAAAAATCTTAATTGAACTTCTATGCAATACTATATGCTACTTCCCCCCAACCAGTTTTCTCTCACCATAAGCCAATTTGTTTGGTTAACTCATGCTAAAAAATAATGGATTACCTCTTGCTCACCTGCCCCATATCATACTAAAGAGTTAGCACAAAACACCCTTGCCAGATGGTTAGTAATGTGATACACTTTTTCCTTCACTCAGAAACCACAGCACCATATACAGGAGTGGTACTGTCACCAACAGTTCCCTCAATATTCATCTTTCAACCCTAAGTAGACTATCTTACCCCTCTAGCCCTACCTGAATCACATACATTTCCCATAACATAATAGTTAATTATAATTTCCATTCCTGCTTATCACCCATCATATTCATCTTTAAAAAAACTTTATTTTGTAATTATCATGCAATATTGGTCATCTTTACATGGTTTTATTGTACCCCTTACTCCCTATCCTCCCCACATTTTTACTTTTTTATTAATTTAATTTTTTAAATTTTGTATCAGTTTTCTTTGATCCCATTAGTTCAGCTACACATCAGAAAAAAAAAAAAAAAACCTTTGAAAACTACTGTCTCATGTACTTGTGGAAGTCTGTACCGACTTCCATAATCCTGGCGTGCCATAAGGATATCTTTTTAACATCATGAAATAGACAAAAATATCTTTCTTATTTTGCCTGTTTTGATAAGCCCATATTCTTTCTTTATGCATGAATTTTATTATTTTTTAATTAATTTATGTATAAATTTCACATCATTGCGATCCCAGGGATTTACCCCCCCCACCCTCCACTCCCATCCCCCCCCTTTCCCTCCTGCCCATAATTGTGTGCTTCAGTTTGGTGATTAGCTTGTTTTGTCTTTTCCTCATGGCTTTTGTTTATTTTTTTCATAATATCCCATATATTAGTGAAACCATTTGATTTCTGTCTTTCTCTTTTTGACTTGCTTCTGCTAGTATGATTCCTTCTAAGTACATCCATGTTGTCATAAAGTCATCAAATTTGTCATTCTTAATTGATGAGTAATATTCCATCATGTATATATATCACATTTTTTTCATCCAGTCATCTGTTTGGGGGCACTTAGGTTGCTTCCATGTCCTTGCAATTATAAATAGTGCTGCGGTAAACATCTGAGCACAGGTGTCCCTTTGCACATACATTGAGGTCTCTTTTGGGTAGATCCCCAAGAGAGCAATTGCTGGGTCAAATGGTAGTTCCATTTTCATTAATTTGAGGGTCCTCCACACAGCTTTCCATAGAGGTTGGACCAGTTTACATTCCCACCAGCAGTGTAAGAGTGTTCCTTTTTCTCCACATCCTCACCAGCACTTGTTGCCTGTTCTTTGGATGTAGGCCATTCTTACTGGTGTAAGGTGGTATCCCATTGTGGTTTTGATTTGCATTTCCCTTATTGCTAGTGATATTGAGCAATTTTTCATGTGTCTGTTGGCCATTTGTATTTCCTCTTTGGAGAAGTGTCTTTTTAGTTCTCCCCATTTTTTGATTGGGCTTTTTATTTTGCTTTTGTTTAGTTGTGGGAGTTCTTTGTGAATCTTCATTATTAAACCCTTATCACTATTGTGGGGGGCAAAATTTTTTTCCCATTCGGTTGGGCTTCTTTTAGTTTTTTCTGTTGTTTCTTTAGCTGTACAGAAACTTTTTTATTTGATGTAATCCCATCTGTTTATGTTTTCCTTCATTTTTTTGCCATCTGTAGATGCTTCCAGAATGGTATTCCTGAATTGTAATTCCTGGAGGGTTTTGCCCAAGTTTTCCTCTATGTATATTATGGTTTCATATCTGACCTCTAAGTCTTTTATCCATTTTGAGTTGATTTTTGTACATAGTGTGAGGGAGTTGTCTTGGTCCATTTTTTTGCATGTCTTAGTCCAATTTTCCCAGCAGCATTTATTGAAGAGGCTATCTTTGTTCCAATTTAATTTTTCACTCCTTTGTCAAAGATTAGTTCACTATATATGTGTGGATTTATTTCAGGGCACTCAATTCTGTTCCATTGGTCTGATTGTCTTTTTGTACCAGTACCAAGTTGTTTTAATTATTATGGCTTAGTAGTATAGTTTGAAGTTTGGAATTGTAATACCTCCGTTCTGGTCAAGAGGTTGTTGAATATTCGAGGCCTTTTGTTATTCCATATGAATTTCATTAATTTTTGTTCTATCTCTTTAAAAAATGTCATTTGGATTTGTACTGGGATTGCATTAAATCCATAGATTGCTTTTGGTAAGATGGCCATTTTGATGATATTTACCCTTCCAATCATGAGCAGGGAATGTCTTTCCATTTCCTTATGTCTTCTTCTATCTCTTTTAGCAGTGCTCTAAAATTTTCTTTGCATAGTTCTTTCACGTTTTTTGTTAGGTTTATTCCCAGGTTTTTTTTTTTTTTTTTTTTGGTGCAATGGTAAATGGGATGGTTTTTTTGAATTTCTTCTTCTATTTGACTTTTTGCATATAGGAAAGCTACCTACTTCTGTGTGTTGATTTTGTATCCAGCTACCTTACTGAACTGGTTTATTATTTCAAGCAATCTTCCTGTGGATTTTCTGGGGTCATCTATATAGAGAATCATGTCATCCGCATATAATGGTAGGTTCAGTTCCTCTTTACCTATTTTTATCCCTTTTATACCTTTCACTTGCCTTATTGCCCTAGCAAGAACTTCCAGTACAATGTTAAAGAGTAAATGGGAGAGTGGGCATCCTTTCCTGGTTCCAAATCTCAACTGGAATGCTTTTAGTTTTTTCCCATGTTTGCTGAAGGTTTGTCATAGATGGCTTTTATTATGTTGAGGTAAGTTCCTTTAATCCCTAATTTTTCAAGGGCTTTTATCATAAATGGATGCTGGTCTTTGTCGAATGCTTTCTCTGCATCTATTGATATTATCATGTGGTTTTTGTTTTTCTCTTTGTTGATGTGGTGTATTATGTCAATTGATTTCCGAATGTTGAACCATCCTGTACCCCTGGGATAAATCCCACTTGGTCATGGTGAATAGTGCTTTTTATGCATCATTGGATTCGGTTTGCCAGGATTTTGTTTAAAATTTTTGCATCTGTGTTCATTAAGGAAAGTGGCCTATAGTTTTCTTTGTTGTAGTTGTTCTTATTTGGTTTTGGTATGAGTGTGATGTTTGCTTCATAGAATGTGTTTGGCAGTTTTCCTTCTTTCTCAATTTTTTGGAAGAGCTTTAGTAGCACAGGCATTATATCATCTTTGAATATCTGGTAGAATTCGTTTGTAAAGCCATCCAGTCCTGGGCTCTTGTTTTTAGGTAGAGTTTTGATGACTGCTTCAATTTCGCTGCTTGTGATTGGTTTATTTAAATTCTCTATATCTTCCTTGTTTAATTTTGGGGAGTTCTATCTTTCTAAGAATCTATCCACCTCATCCAGGTTGTTGTATTTATTTCCATATAGTTGTTCATAGTAATCTTTTATTATCCTTTGGATTTCTTTTGTGGCTGTTGTAATTTCTCCTCTTTCATTTGTGATTCTGTTTATTTGAATTCTCTCTCTTCTTTCCTTTGTGAGTTTTGCAAGGGGCTTGTCAATTTTATTTTATTTTTTCAAAGAACCAGCTTTTGGTTTTGTTGATCTTCTGGATAGTCTTTTTAGTTTCTAGATTATTTATTTCTTCTTTAATGTTTGTCATTTCTTGTCTTCTGCTGGGTTTTGGGTTTTTTTGTTGCTCTTTTTCTAGTTTTTCGAGTTGGTAGATTAGGTTGTTTTCTTGGTTATTTTCTTGGTTATTGATATGGGCCTGTATTGCTATGAGTTTTCCTCTTAGATATGCTTTTGCTGCATCCCAAACATTTTGGAATGCTGTGTCTTCTTTGTCATTTGTTTCAAAGTAAGTTTTAATTTCATCTTTAATTTCTTCAATTACCCATTCTTCCTTTATTGGCATGTTGTTCAGACTACATGTGTTGGATGTTCTTCTTTCTTTCTTTTCATTATTAATTTCTAGTTTGATACCATTATGATATGAAAAAAAAGTTGGTATTATTTTAATCTTTGTATATTTATTCATGTTTGCCTTGTGGCCTAGTATGTGGTCAATTTTAGAGAATGATCCATGTGAATTTGAGAAGAAGGTGTATTCTTTTCCTTGTGGATATAGCATCCTGTACATGTCTAGTAGGTCCATTTTGTCTAGGTCTTCATTTAAGGCTTTTGTGTCCTTGTATAACTTTTGTTTTTTTGATCTGCCCTTTATTGAGAGTGGGGTGTTATAGTCTCCTACTACATATGTGTTTTCGTCTATATTTGTTTTCAGTTCTCTTAGTAGCTGTCTTATGAATCTTGGTGCACCCTCATTTGGTGAGTATATGTTGATAATTGTTATGTCTTTTTGGTTGGTTGACCCTTGAACCATTAGATAGTGACCTTTATCCTTTGTTACATTTTTTTAATTTGAAATCTGCTTTATCTACTATCAGAATGGCTACCCCTGCCTTTTTGGGGGGGCCATTTGCTTGTAGGATTGTTTTCCATCCTTTCACCTTCAATCTATGCTTATCTTTTGGGATCAAATGTGTTTCTTGGAGGCAACAGAATGTTGGGTTCTGTCTTTTAATCCAGTTTGCCACTCTGTGTCTTTTAATTGCTGAGTTTAGCCCATTGACATTTAGGGTAATTTTGATGTTTGAGGCTCTAACAATGGGTTCCTGGTGGTCATTGGTGGTTCTGTTTTTGTTTGTTCTTTCTTTTCTATTATTCATTCTTTTTATTCTTCTGTAGGTTTTGATCTTAGGGCCTCTTGGAGGAGTTCTTGGAGGGGGAGGTTGGTGGTAGCAAATTTCTGGAGGCTTTGTTTGAGAAGGTTCTAATTTTTCCTTCATAAAGGAAGGACAACTTTGCTGGGTAGAGTATTCTTGGTTGGCACTTTCTGTCTTGGAGTGTTTTAAAGATGTGGTGCCATTCTCTCCTTGCCTGGAGTGTCCCTTCTGAGAAATCTGAGGTCAGTCTGATCGGTTTTCCTTGTAGGTTATCTGTTTCCTTTCTCTTGTTATTCTCATATTTTTTTTCTTTATCTTTGGCTCTTGAAAGTTTTACTATGATGTGTCTTGCTGTGTTTCTTCTTTCATTAAAGTAGTTTGGTGTCCTTTTTGCTTCCTGTATGTCTATTTTCATTTCTTTCTTCAAGTTTGGGAAATTTTTCTCTATTATTTTGTTGAAGAGCTTTTCAGATCCTATGTCTTTCTCTTCTCCTTCTGTGATTCTTATTACTCTTATATTTGTTTTCTTTAGAGTATCTGACAGATCTCTGATTTTTTCTTCTATTTTCTTATTTTGTTTTTCTCTCTTTCTTCATTCTCTCTACTTCTGTATCCTCTAGTGTGCTGATTTTTTCTTCTATTTCTTCTAATCCACATTCCTGGCTCTATCCTGCAGTTTTGAGTTCTTCTATTGCTCCTTTTATGCATTGCATCTCTTGCAGCTTCTTATTTAGGGTTTCAGTTTCATTTTTCTGTACTTCAATTATATTGCTCATTTTGCTACATTCTTTTTTATATTTTTCTACTACTTCTTTTAGTTCACTGAGAACTTCTACCCTCTTGCTTTCCCTATTTCCCCCCTCTTCTTTGGCCTCTTTGAGTGCTTTTATCACGTTGATTCTGAATTCTTTGTCTGACATGTGAAGTATTTCTTCCATGTCATCCATGTTGGTTTCTACAGATTGTGTATCCTTTGGGGGTGAATTATTTTTCTTAGTGCTTACTTGAGTATTTGTATTCTTCCTCCTTCCTGTGTTTTACTTTCAGACTTGCTCTACATATTGAGTGACTACTGCTCTGGTATTAAGTATAATTTTGGTTAGTTTTGCCTTTGTACTTTTGCTGCAATGGTGGTTATAACTTGTTTTTGTTACTTATTGTGGGGACCAGTTCCTTTTCAGAGAGTGAATGTGTGACTATTCCATTGTATTGTCTGTCTTCTTTATTGTTGTTTCCCCTTTTTTCAGCTTGATGGACCATAAATAGCTCTTGTTGCTTCCAAGCATCTAGGCTTGCCATAACACTCTTTTTGATTGGGGTTTCTTCAAGTTCTTGGTTGGTGAGTGTCCTTGTTTTCTTAGTTTGCGCTGGTACTGCACAGCCACACCTGCACTTTTGGGCTTGGGGTGAGAGCTGGAAACCTTCAAGTTGGTTTACCCAGTACCAAACTCCTCATTCCACCCCTAGCCTGAAGGCCCAGGGCCTGTTCAATTGCAAATTGCAGTCCCTCCCTAACTCCCAGGTCCATTACCGTGACAACCAGGAGTAGTCTCTGTTTGCTGGCAGGGCAGCTCACCTGAATGAGACGCCCCCTGCCGCTGTAACTGGCCACTTCTCTCCACTGAGATGGACTTCCTGGTGCTGGCAGTACCCTACAGCCCCGGCAACACTCTGTCCACACACAGGCCCAAGCCCGAGCCGCATTGAGCTTGGGGTGAGAGCTAAGCCCATATTCTTAATCATGCAAACATAGATATAGAATTTCTTGTAATTGTATATGCCAATACCTAGAGAATCAGAGCATTTTAGAGCTAAAAATGATAATAGAAATGACTAGGTAGTGGTAGTTAGTCTTTTTCTCATATTATTCTCATTAACCAGTCATTTCAAGAAACTTACCTAAGGTCACACAGGTTTCAGCAGAGCTGATTCAAAAGTCACAGCTTCATAACCAATTCCACAATCTTCCATCCCAAAGAGATGCCTATCTAAACAGATACCTGTGGTGAGTCTCATATGAACACAAACTGCACAGTTTTTTAAATCTTCTACTTTTAATTATTCTACCCTTCTCCAATTCCTTAATCCCTGCATTTATTTCTTTTACTCACATCTTCTATTAACTATTCCAAATTAGGAGTTATTTAATATTTAGTGGTATTTCCCTTACAAAACCACAGTTTTCATTTCTATTTCTCCTGTTGAATTTATCATAATTTACCCCATATAATAGTTATATTCTTGTGTTATCTTGCTATTAGAAAGTAAGTTACTTGGAAGTGAACTTTTCTGTGTCTCATAGAGCTGTGGTGTCTTGTGGGTCTTAATAAATCAGTGTTCAACTGAACATAATTCTATTACAAAATAGGTGACAAAATCTATCTGATTTATCATGGTTTAGAATTTTTTTTAGTTCTATGCAGTTTTCTCTCTATTTTTTGTCTTTTAGAAGAGTATAGCAATAAACTATAGCAAAAAGAAATTGAACTTTTTTAGTCATAGCCAATTTAATCAAGTTGTAGATCACACACTTCCAGAAACAAAGCATTTTTTCTTTTCCTTACTTCATATTCCCTGTAACAGTTCACATGCAGAAACAGCTGTATGTGTATGTAGAGTGCTTATATCAGAGCAAGAAGGACTGGGATCCTTTGGGCTTGAAGTAACAGACTTGCAGAATCAATTCTCAAATTCTAAACTAAGATATCAAAGTTTGCTTTTCCCTGATATTCAGGAAATTTTTAAGTGTCTCAATTTTATGATTTTAATTGTCTGTCTTGATATTATGTGACTACATAAAATACAGTAAAAAATTATCATAATTACAGAATGCATAACAATTTAGTATTGAGTTGATTCTCAATGAAAGGTAAATGAATGAATCATGGATGAATTTATATCAATCTATGCCTGAACCTATTCTTTGGAAAACATCTTTGATATTTATTTCCCCTCTAAGAAGGGGGACTTAGAAAATTGTATTCCATTTATTTTGTAGCAGATGAAAGTAAGGTACGCAATTTTCCTCTAGCACAATAGTTTTTCCTTTAGAACATCATACATTTGAAATTCTTTCTTAACATCATTCTTGGACAATCATCTTAACAGTTGGGTTTCACATTGTGCTTAGCAATCTGATCACAGCAGCTACTTCAAAATCTATTCTACCACCCCTTCAGTAATATATGTCAGAGTTACATTATCTCAATGTGTCAGTATCCTAGTAAACTAGAAAATCTTCTGTAATTGTCATGAATGAAAGCATTACTAATATTCAGAGACATATTTTCTGTAAAGTAAAATTACATAAGTGGTTCTGTGATGTCAATAGCTCACATAGTTCAGACAATGAAGAGAAAATATAAGGTATGTTCAAACTGGTCTTAGATGACCAATTGCTGTGTGACATGCTTACTCATATAGACAAATTATTTAGCAATCAATGCAATCTTTATAGTGCTCCCATTCCTATCTGTGGCTCCATCTATATCTGCATTTTTCCCCTGTAACTATTAATGCACTTTGTACATTATCTTATTTTTTGCAAAGTAAAATTAAGTGAGAATTACTTAACGTAGGAAAAACCACAAATACTCATTTGTAAAGCACAACTGAAGTATGTATATAAATATTTATGTAAATATTTATATAAATCATATTAGTGGCCTTCTTCACAAATGAAGTTCCATAAAATAGCAAAAGAAACTCAGAATGAAGCTGGCTATGGTTTATGTGAAAACAAGCTGTTCTGCCTTTTCCCTCCTTTTCACTTTACTGTAACTTTACATATGTTTAATTATTAATTTAAACATTATTTATCATTAATTTAAAAATTACAAATTTTGAGAATAATTCATAATTTTAAAATTGTCAATTTAAAAAACCTACTAAATACAAGCTACTGTGCCCAAACTGACATATTTAATGTAGTATGTCTTGATATATATTTATATCACTCAATAAAACAAAACCCTTCTTCAGTGTAAACATCTGTAATAGAAATATATCCAAATCCTATTAAGATATTCAACCAGGGGTATCAGATTTTACATTCACAAATGGGGCAGATATAGAAGATATAAGACTAGAAAATATCCAACATCAATGGTACATAAGAAAACAAAAATTACTCTGCTTTTGGTGTTGTAATCTTTCTCTAAAAGTCATTTTCCCCACCCCACCACTTTTCACATTTACACAGTTATAGAACTAACAAGTAATCCCACCAAATAGTCATTGGATTTCAGTAATTTGAAGCTTAAAGAAGGCTAAATGATAATTCATCCTAAACATGTTCCCTAGTGGTTAATTATGAGACAATAATCCCTGCATCCAAAGAATCTGTGGAAATGCAAGGATGGGTTTGATTATGTCTAGAATAACTCCTTGAATTGCTTGGTGAATAAAGCTATAATAATTTGCAGCAATATTGTTATTATCTATTGTCATGAGATTGTTAACTTGTGTTTGTATAATGTCTTTCTTAGATTAATTGGAAATGCTCCATTTGAAATCAGAGCAGTCTCTAGAGAATACCCTAAAATGTTTTAGCTAATAAAAATAATTCAAAGCCAGTTAACTGACCAATGAAAAAATTTAATGCATACAAAGTTTCTTCTAAGCACTTACCATGGGCTACCAAGCATGTCTGTATTTGGCTGTAGAATTAAATCTATGCACAGTATATTCCATGTTAGGCAACATCAGTAGAAAGGAATATACTCCATGTGATGCAAGGGATTATTACAATAATTGAAATGACCCATCAGCTCTTTTCCATGTGTGAACATGGAAACAATGCTGTAAATGGGCCACAAAAGGGAATAAAGGAAACAAGCAACTTAGTTTGTGTATTTATGACATATTAATTATAATATACATGTAATCTCCTAGAAATATGCTAGACCTCCTAGAAATATGCTAGAATTACATACTAGAAATATGTACTCCTATGACCTTCCAAACATACTGCCATGAATATGTATGAATACTTATTATTATTAATAATAATAATGAATGGCTACTACTTATCAGTAACTACAATATGAAAAACATATGCTAGGTACACACACAGGTTCATTTTTTCAAAATTCTCTTAAAAACCATAGTGTACATGGTAATGTGCTATCCAGAATTTCCTCTACGGTACAAGACATCTAATAATCAGCTACCATAGGGGTTAGTTGTTAAGGTGCTTAGTAGGAATTTGCTTTAGCCAAAGAAATCTGTCCCCCTCAAAATTATATACCCGTTTTTCAGGGCTACTTGCATTCAGTGACTTATTGATAAGTCATAAAGCTCTGAAACACCTAATTTCAAAAATGTTGAAATATATAAATGTGAAGTACATACTATATATATAAAATAATAGGATTTTAGTTTTTGCTTCTATCTTTACATTTATCTAGAGGTAATGTCATTCTGTTGTTATAAGTGTATTATACTGTTTCCTTCAAGAGGCAAGGAACTAAAATATACCTAGCATTTTATGCTGTACAAAAGTCATGGCCTTTCAAAAAGTATTCCTGAAATTTATACATACCATTCTTCACAAGGATTTTTTTAAGTCTGAAATTGAAGCAGAAAATCTTTCATGAAAATGAGATACTGTGATATATAGGTCATGTGTATAATAGGTTGGAAAACTAATAGGTCTCTCCATATTTTGAAGACAAGGAATCACTTTTGCATCTGTCCTTATGACAACACTCTAATTTTTTTATAATTTTTAAATTTGTATTATTGATAAAATATCTGTAACTTACTGGACCCAAGTATCTGTGAAATAAAAGCCTTCCTACTCTAGATTCTATCTTCTTCATTCTCCTTCTAATGCATTAAGATATTAGACCACAATTTTTTTTGCAAGTGAAATATAAGGGGAAAGTGATAACCAAAATATAATTGTATCATTTGTCTAAAATCTATTTGATATGTTTCTTAGTTTTTTGTGTAAAATAAAATTATGGTATATGATATAAAATAGAATTAAACTAAGAAGTTTCAAATATACCATAAATTCTAAAAACACAGATACAACCTAAAGATTTATTTTGCCCAATTACCTAATCACTTTTCATTCTCAACCACATTGAAAAGTCAGGTATTGAAACTATTCCAAGTCAGCCAATCATCATATCAACCCAATAATTGCCCAAACTATTGTAATCCAAATCAAGAACCACAGTGATAAATCAAGAGTATTACATTAGCACTAGACACAAGAGTTATTCATTACTTGAATCTGGGTTAAGACACTGGATATATGCATATTTTCCCCACTAGTACTTGGTTAAGCTTAGGGCCTGCTCGATGAAATATGCACATTTCTGCTGTATGAAGTCAGAGCCTGAGACAGAATCAAATGTTAGTGCAATATATCATAGTTGATAAATATGCTACTATGACTATTTACTGGAAATTATAAGTCATAACATGCATAAGAATGTTTGCCATGTAAAAACCTTTGCTGAAAACTTTAGTGAAAATCTTCTGTAGGAAGCTTGATAAAGATAAACAGAAGAGTATCAGCACTTACAATGCAAATAGCAATAAAACCCATGCAACCACAGTGATTGGAATGCTAGTCCTTTTTATGGAATCATTGAAAACACCACCATCTTAACAGTCACAAAATGAACTTCTTAACATTTGGAGCTTTCTCAATGCCTGAACTCTGTGTTGCCAGTGATGCTCAGAAGGTAATATCTGGTCATATGAAAATAACAAGAACAGTGATTTAAACAAGGAACATTTACTGCTACATATTCAACCACCCCTATCTTTGGTTTCCTATTAACACCAGCAAGAAGACACATTTTCTAATTAGGATCTGAGTTGTAGGAGCTATTGCTGGTAGGTGGTAACTTGTAGCTTGCATAAATGGAATGCAAATGTAAAGAATCTCTGAATTCAAACCAAGGTCATTGGAAGAGCAGGAGACAAGAAATGCTACCACCCTTCCAAATGCCAAGTATGGTTTCAGGTTTGTGTTAGAACTGACATACCAGCTTCACTCAAGTAAAAAACAAATTGGGGACTCTACAGTCTCCTGTCTGTGTCTTTTGAGTTTTTGGTTTTTAAATATGATACAGTAACTTGCTTTCCTGACTGGGATATATTTCTTTTTCCTGAAGTAAATGCCTGCACCCCAAGATCTTAAAGCCTTGTCTTGTGCTCTATACAGTAACTAGAGAAGAGGGGAGGAGTGGCATTGCCCTGTGGTTTTTGCTTGTTTTTAACAGGTTGCTTAAGGGAATATTCTTCCCAGTGGGCACATTTCCTGGGCGAGAAAATTACCTACATTCATTTCAGAGGAAAAAAAAGGACAAAATTACCGAACCAGGTAGCCACTGTCCTGAGGGAATTGTTGTTTGTCAACCTCCTGGTTGTTCATCTGTACAGGAGGAAACTAGAAGACTTGCTCCATTTTCACTTGTGGAAAAAGCTTACCTTTGATAGCTTATAAATTATCAATGTTCTATACATACTTGATGTCATCTTTCTGCCTTTTCCTTCAAAAATCTATTAGCTCTTTCATGCTTCGTAGCCACAAATATGAAGAAAGTAGAAAGGGGAGAGAGGAATAAAAGGATAATAGACCTTAAGTTCTTTATTGTATAGTTTTGCCTTCCATTCTCTGCTACAGGGCCTATAGGACCTATATCATAACAGATCTAGAAAAATCAATATCTTATCCTATCTCTGTGCAAGACAGCTAATACTTGATAGAAGACAAAAATATCCTTAGAGAGTTCCCAAACAGGCACTGGATAAAACAAATATTATATTATATATATATATATATACTTAGGTTATATATAAACTGCATATATAACTATACTAATTTTATGAATACAACATATAATATATATTCATATTTCATATAGTATAATATATGTAGCTACATATTATGCAACCATGTGTTATAATTAAATATAGAGTATCTCTATGCTATCAAGCCAGGTAAGGTTATTATGAAGATGAAAAAGGGGATTGAGAGAAGCTGTGGTGTAACAGAAGCTGTGCATAAGATTGGACTATGTATGGCAGGACCCATAAAGTTGGAAGTTTGTGCTTGATGGGAAAATGTAAAAATATAGCAGAATGATTTTAAGTAGATATGATGCAAAGGCCAGCATAGCAACATAAGCAGTAAAACCTTAAGTCAGAAAGAAATTATAACTAGCCTGAGTGGAAAAGAAAGTATACATATAATGCAATACTTGAGAAGTCACTGAAGGAATTTTATCAGAGGAATAAAATGATTGAAATTGTCGCTTAGGGCACAAACATAACATTGCATATCATAGATTCTAAAGAGAGGGAAAAAAAAACTACTAGAGGCAAGACAGATTAACAAAGAGAGGGACATAATTAGACATAAACAGAAAACAGAAATGAAAGATACCTACACCAAATTTATGTAACTTTTGGAACTAATTGCATGTAGAAAGCAAACCTTCATATGGAAACAAAGATGATCTCCTAGTTACTAAAGTAATACTAGTAGCAAGTGAAAGAATAAATGTGTTAAGTAAAAACTAGTTCCATTTAAGACATTTATATAACAAGAAGTTTTAAAAAAAAAGTTTGAAAAGTCAAGCATGAAGATTTGAAATTTAGAAATATTCTGGGCCAATCTTATCATCATGGGAATTATATATTTAAAAGCAATAGGTACAAGACACAGAAATGCAGAGAATGCAGAGTTATAAATACAGAAGGAAAAAATAATCAAACTTGGGTCAGACATAAATTCAGGAAATTAGAAGAGAATAAAGTTGCAAAGAAAGAAAGGGAACTGATCCAAAAAAATAAAGGTGGGGGGGGGGAGATAAAGAGTCTCCATATTCAATATTGAAGACCCATTGGTATTATTCCAATCTTAAGGAAATAAATGAATAATTGATAAAGTAATAAAATTATAGAAAGAAGTAATTGAAGCTAGAGTTACTATATCCCCACAAAAGTAATATTTGCCTATTTGCCTATATCTTTCATTTATTTGGGCTTTAGCCACTTATATTTTCTAAGAACACTAAGAAAAGATTTTACTTAAATATCTGTCCCATCTTTTCATTTGTCATTAACAATCTCCAGAACAAATGACTGAAGGTGAGAAAAGGTGAGGTAAAGATGGAGTCTTGGACTAACTCTAAGCGCTTATTTTTATAGTTTCTTCCAGAGAAAGCAGTGAATAACAAGTGAAATTGTTATTTTCAATTGTTATTTTAAACCATTAAAAATAAAAATAAATTTTATTACTATACCAAATGAGCAATAGAACAATATATTGATGTGAATTTAACTCCTCCCCTTACATTGCAAAGCTGTGCATTTCTGGGAAGGCTTTCTGATAGGAGATGCCAGTCATGTTGTGTGCTTATAGGTGTTGTAGGCACCCTGTGAGCATTCAGTGAGAAACAGGATTTTCTGGATCACTAGAGACTCATCTTCAAAAGTACAGGAGAAGAGGAAAATTTTTTTAATATGTAAATTTGATCTTCACTCTGTGGACCAATTTGCAACTGCCTACAGTAATAGCCAATGTTGAGAGATGTTTTCAGACAAAGTTGCAAGTATCAGCAGTGTCTTTTGACTTTGATAATAGGGAAAGACTTGTCATTAGCATTAAAATTTTTTTAAACTATTGTTTGTAATATTTTACCTTACTTTGGAGGACACCATTATGATGGCATTCTCTTGAAGGTTTGATTTAAATCTACCTAATAAGGCTTGCACAGGTTGTGAAGAAATTCTAATTATTGACAATGTACAAAAAGCAATCATGTGCTGCTATCTGTGAAAATATATTAATCCAAAAATGGGTAATTTTGTAGCCAAAAAAGGTAATAAATATTCCAGAAATAGTTGTGAGTGTCAAAACTGTTCAAAATGATTCTATTCATGAGAAACCAGCAGGTTCATAAAAATGTAAATATAATTTAATTTTAAATTAAATTGTATCATTACTCAAAGCTTGGAAACTAATTAATTTGGGACAGTTGATCAACAGCCTTAGCAAATATTTAGTAATACAATTTAACTTCACGTAGCATTGGAAATAACTACCAGTACCTGTTAAAAATAAGGTGATGGGCCCCATGCGACAAATTGAACTTTCTTTACAGTTTCAGCACTCTCAAAGACAAGATCTTAAAACATTATTTAAGAATTATTTCTTCAACACTAAGCAATCTGCCTAACAAACCCATGCTGTATGCGAAAGAAAAGTAACTTTACATTATTAACTTTTTTGTTGGGGGGGATAGAATAACTTCTTTGTTCCTTCTCCTTTCTGGCTATCAAAGTTTTTAATTTTCTACAGTTCTAAGGAGATTCTTTCTCCCTATTAGACTGGGTATTGCTTGATTCAAACAGAATTTTGCTCAATAAAGCTCAATCTTTAACATACCTTAATTAATATTTAAATGTAAGATAGTATGAAAAAAAAGTATATATTAAATTTGATATAATTATTACCAAGTAATTTACTATTCATGTTCAGGAAAAGAGGTAAATTGAACTGTTAAAAATATGTGTAAGTTTATTTTGGAGAATGCTATGTTGGTAAGCCAGCTAATGGCAAGCTAAAAAAAAATATCCTTGTTCCAAAACAACTACAAGCCCGGCAGCGTCTGGGACTCGGCGGCGCCCAGGGTTCGTGTGGGTCTCTGTGCCCACTCACCCGCTCCTCGTGCTTACTCGAGGTCAGACCGGGTGGGGCTGGGGTCAGCCCGGAAAGAGGCCGGGCCTGGCCGGCGCATGGGCCACACAGCACATCTGAGCCCTTTGACGACGCAGGGCTGGTTGTGCGGGGAGGGGAGGGGTGGGAGGGGAGGGTGCTATGTCCGCCACAGTCTCCCCTGGGTTTGCCTTCAACACGAGAGCTCTAATCAGGAGTGATACCTTAAGACAATATCCATCCATAGAAACCAAACCAGTGAGATACTGGTGGAAAGTCCCTTAACATGTGCCACCTGGGCAGGACTCAAGGGGAAAAAGGCAAGCACCACACGCATTGAACTGGGAGAACCAACAAAATATGACACCTACAATGTCACCGAGAAGATTTGAACAAAAACTTGGCACAGAGAACCTGTCAATAAGGGCACTG
>PVHY01018173.1:0-29783 GCA_004024945.1 Uropsilus gracilis
ATTTTCATTAGCTTGAGGGTCCTCCATACCCCTTTCCATAGTGGTTGAACTAGTTTACATTGCCACCAGCAGTGTAGTAGTGTTCCCTTCTCTCCACATCCTCGCCAGCAATTTGTGTTGTCTGTTCTTTGGATGTGGGCCATTCTTGCTGGTGTAAGGTGGTATCTCATTGTGGTTTTGATTTGCATTTCTCTTATTTGGTTAAAATTTTAAAAACTCAACAAATTCTTCTTCATTAATTGGACATTATATATTAAAAAAATGTAATAAATGCTAATTGAAGAAAATATCTGGAAAATATCCCTATAAGAAAGAGAAAATCATTCACTGGCATATAATCAGTGTTAAATATTTAATAAAATGGCAGCTGCTTTTTTCACCTGGTCTGATAGTATTAATATGTTATTCAGCTTTCCTTTATATTAACATTAACCAGGTATAGTGTGATTCTTTTTGTCTGTTTAGAAGCTGAATTTCGTTTCTGTATTAAGAGTATCCCTAACCTTATAAAGCAGAGCCTGCTTCTCACTGTAGAGGTCTAATGCCAGCGAGCCCCTTCCCCAGTCATCCCTGCAGCACAGGCATGGCCACAGGACTTAGGTCTACCAGTCGGAAATAATGTACTCCAAACTCTGAACGGAAAGTCAGGGATTCAGAGAGGAACCATGGAAAGTTTGTTCTGATAAAAGTGTCATAACTACATCTAGTTTCTAGAAGTGGCAGCGTGAGCAATGACAGCTTCACTAGGATAGTATGATGCTCCATTTTGGACATGTTTCTGGTTGTGCAGTCTACACCTGCACCCAAAACCTTGTGAGAAATCCCCTTTCTACTTAAATCAGAGCTGTTTTATGATGGTGCTTCTAGTTAAGAACTTTGACAGATAAATCCTGTCATTGGTATTTTGATTGACTCCAAATCACTACTGTTATAAACAAAATAAGATAAATAACCTTATACATACATTTCTCATTATTTCCTGATTTCCAAAAGTCAAGTTAGTAGCATTTTTAATATAAAGATTCTGCCATTATCTTTGTGAATAGCTTCCCTACGCCCTCCCTCTGCCCATCATACTTAGTATTTCTATTAAAAAAATTTAAGTATCAGAATTATTTAACATTTGTTTACTTATATACTTATACAATATATGTCCCTCAGCATCAAAATTAAAAAACCTGAAAATAATTTCCTTTCCTTGTATCATATTTTTGAGTCATATTTTTGAGTATCTAACCAGGAAGCATGAGAATGAGGGAGGTGAAGTAAGCTATGATATACCTTCATAATTTGGGGAACCAGGAGAAGACTATAGAATCTCTTCAGAACAAGGAGGGATGTATCAATGACAGTGCAAAAAAACTCTGTTTTTAAAGAACATTAAGAATGGAGTATCTAGACCAGGCATGGTGTCATGTGCCTTTAATCGCAGCCTATGAAGCAAGGCCAAGGCTAGGAATTCCTTGAGTCTGTGAGTTCGAGACCCACCCGGGGCAACATAGTGAGACCTAGTCTCAAAAAACAGCTGTGTGTGGTGGTGCGCTTGTAATCCCAGCTACCTGGGAAACTGAGGCTGGGGATTGCTTGATTCTGTGGTACCCAGGGCAACATGAGCCTGCAGTTTCTGGGGTAAATAGTGAGACTGAGCCTAAAAAAAAAAAAATTAAAAAAAAAAAAAAAAAAAAAAAAAAAAAAAAAAAAAAAAAAAAAAAAAAAAAAAAAAAAAAAAAAAAAAAAAAAAAAAAAAAAAAAAAAAAAAAAAAAAAAAAAAAAAAAAAAAAAAAAAAAAGGAGCATCTAAAAATCAAGAGCTCCTAAATCCAGGACTGAAATGTTAATGGGGAGTAAAGGATGTCATGCATTCTGGAGTCACTGCCTGAGCTCCCACAGCTAGTGAGTCAAATATGCTTTTCTTTCTTTTCTACCAATTCTAAATGTTCTTATAAACAAAAAATGATAAATGGGAATAGCCACCGCTATCCTTTATTGGAACACCGTAAAATTAATATAGGATGTTGTCAGGGAAGAATAAGGAAATGGCAGGTAGTGACTTCTAAATAAGTTTAGAAGTACTCACAGAGCTATAATTCTTCATTTAAAATTTAAGTTTTGTTATACTTCTGTGCTGTAGTACAATTGTAATGGGTATTTTTTATTCTTAGCACCGCCTGTGGCTTCACACTTGCCCACTCTGTAAATGATAGAAACAGAATACTCACCTCCAAAGTCACAGCTCGTAGGAGCTCTGGATTAGAATTACACAATGCTCCCACAAGCACCCCTCCAGCACTGAAAGCAGTCAGGGTTGTTAGACTTGGCTGAGAAAAGCCTTGGCCATGAAGCGTCTTAATGCAAGCTTCTAAGTCAGCAAGGCCATTGAGTTTTTTAGTTAGACGGCCATCTGCGTGCCACTGGAGGCCTAACTCACCACCACCCCTGAAATTAAAGGGCAGAAAAATTTTAGTGGGGGAAAAAAGTTTTAATGACACAGGTCAGGGTTAGTAAACAACTGTGTGTGGGCCAAACCTACCCACAGGCCTGTTTTCATATGTACCTGATGCTGAGAATGGTTTAAACATTGTTGAATTTTGAGAGGAAAGAAATACACAATCAGAAATATGCAACTGAGACCACATGTGGCCTGCAAAGCCTAGAATGTTTAATGTTTAGCTCTTGAGAGAAAAGTTTGACAACTCTTAACAGAAACGAATAAAAACTACTTCAACAGCTATATTTTGCTAAGTGCAGCCTTTAAAAATATAATCAAGCAAATGGCAAAAATGCCCTGCCCTGGAGAAGATCATAATTTTGTGGGGAAAGAAATAGCTATCAAGTAATTGGCTGCAGCTATAATACAGTGAGTATATTTAAGGCATCACAGAAGCAGAGGAAAAGAATACCTATCAGGTGAGGGAAATCTGTGTAAGAAACACATATGATACCTAAGCTTAGTCCTGAAGGAAGAACATGTGTTCCAGAAGGGCAAAGAAATGGAAGGCAACAAGACCCAGCATGTGAAGGGCATGGAGTAGGGGTCAAGGCACCTGGAGGGACAGACTAAGGCTGGATGTGGAGCATGTGCGGTTGCAGAGCAGCACGTGTTGGGGAGTGATGGTAACAGATAATACCTTGCAGAGATTAGCCAGCTTCCTGGCCTGCTAAAGGAATCCTGCAGAGGAATCTGGATTCTAGCATGGAGATGGCAAAGGGTGGGGGTGGGAGGATGGGGTGTAAATTTTAAGCAGAAATATTAAATCTGGTACAAAATCCTAAAAATTTATCTTTTGTTTTTTGGATGAACTGATCTGTTATTGAACCAGGCTCTACCAGGACACTAAGTTTAGGAATACACACCTTTAAGTAAACAAGGAGAAACTAAGCTTTTGCTCCCTAATATACTGTCACTCTATACACCTGTCATGGTGCAGCCATACTCTGACACCAGGTAAACTGTGCTGACTCACCGGACGTGGCAATATGCCAGTATCCATCCGTCATCCACCAGTACCCGCCTTTCAGGTCTGAAATTCATTTTCAAATCCATTCCATATGCTCCATATACGTGTACCAGGAGAGGTTTCTTCTGCAAGTCTTCAGAATCCGTTTTGTGGAAAATGGTCATTGGCACTGATTTTCCATCCTGGAAATAATAACTATGCATGTAAAAAAGCATCTTTAAAAATAACCAGTATTACCCCCAATTTTATGTACTGCTTAGTGACACTGAACACAAACTTTACTAGGACAAAGGAACTAATGTCTCTGAAAATACATTGTGCCTTATTTTCAGCTACTTTACTCACCTATAATAATAAGAAAAGAATAGCAAGATTCTGATTTGAAAACTTAAGTGCATTTTTTCCTGATAGTAGAGTAGATTTTACTGAGTTCTTCAATATTCAGTATTGCGATTTTTTTCTTATAGGACAAGCCAAAATACCTATATCAACATCAAATGTACTAACAAGGCATTCTTTCTGTAGTTAGGGCCAGATATTGCCCTATTTCTCATCTTTGAATACTTAAAAACATAGTCACTAAAGAAGTCTTAACAGCTCAATTTTCTGTCCTCTTTCATCAGATTTCTCAACCACTAGGACCTCTTGTACTGCACCGACTCCTACCCACATCCTCTTCAAAATCTTATTTAACTTTTTTTTAAAAAACTTTTTTTTTAAATGCCTAAAAATGGTCAAAGTAAGACATATATTTATTTACAGAACTGTATTACTCAGTGCAGGCGATTGTTTCCCAGTGTAGTTCACATTCACTGACCCTGGAGGACTGAAGCTAGGCACTCTCTGGGCAGACACAAGACAATCTGGAACTATTTCTGATCTTTCACAGAAAAGGGTGAAGATGATTCTTACCCCGCTTGTACAAATGAATGAACATTATTTTACACAAGGAGAATAATACAACCAACTTATTTTTCATTCTCATTTTAAAAAGATCACTTTGGGGCCCTAGTGTCATCAAATGAGGAGGAAATATGCCCCTCATTTCTCTTTATCTTACTCAACTTGTTACGACAGTGTAATTAAATGTTCACTTCTCAGGAAGATTCATGCTTATAAAATGATATAGATAAATTTCTGTGAAATAATCTTTGTCTTTCACCTCCCTGCCTCCCCTCTTTCTCTCCCCCCCCCCACCTCCCATCCCCACTATTAACTGTTAATGTGATCACTGAGTCACAAAGGCTCACCTTGCTTTTGGCATCTATACGTAAGACACGACTAGTTTTTGTGATTGGGTCTTCATGACCAGTTTCCTCAAACAGTTTACCTTCTGCAAATTTATATGTATAATATTTGGGGGGGCGTATTGGAGAGCAAAGCTGAAAGGGGCAGTTCTTTGGATCTGAATTTGTATCCAGTATGAATCCACAGGCCCAAGGAGGGAGCTAAAGAAACAAAAGAGTAAGTATTATTAATTAAATTTGCGAGTCTGCTCCAAACAAGATATGGACATCAAGTTTGCCTCTATTCATGAACACATTTAAGGATGAATTCAGCACAACAAAATATATTTCAAGAAACCCAAACTCTACATGAATGACCAATAAAGTAAGGAAAATTATTATAGGAAACCAGTTTATGAATTTGGATTTAAAAGAAATCTTTAATAAAAAAGTTTATTTCGGTGTACACTCAGACAATAAAATAGCATATGGTTAAGAATAAGAGCAAATCAAATTGTAATTTCAGACCCCGGTGACATCTCCAAGATCTGTTCTAACAGAATATGAAATCTCTCACATGTGTTTTTAATAATTTACCCACCAGCCCTTACCCTGCTGCCTAGACAGCCAGTGATGACAGTTATTATTCCAGGGCTACAAACTGCCTCAGCAGCCCTAAAGCATTTACAATTTGTTTCTAACTTTAGCTCCCAGGCTAACCATTGTGCAGAACAAAACCTTTCCCAGCACATCTATGCTGAGAGACTCACAGCTATTATGATTAAGATTCTTAACTTTAAGAAGAAAGGAAAGGAATCAAAATTTATTCTCTCAGAGCAGCAGGGTCCAGCCTCAAGCCTTCCACTAACATCCCTTTTACACCTTTTAAAGAAACTCTGGTAAGCAGGCTGACAGAGTATAAGAAATGGGACCGAGAGTCAGAACATTAAAAGAAAATTGCCTTTCTTTTCCTGAGTAATTGTAGAAAGAGAAAATTCCTTAGAAAATCAGCGGTCTTGGCACAGCCACGTCACTGGTTGGTACTACTCTGAAAGGGCTAGGTGGGGGATGTGCGCATGAAGAGTGCACTTGTTTAACTTGTGGAAACTACAGCCAAGGAGCTATGTTCACAGAGCAGCCTTCCTGCAATGAACCCAATGAATCTATTTTCCAGAAACACTGAAAAATGTAAAAGGATAGACATTCATACTCTTTACAGTTCCCTCCTCACACTGAGGAGTATTTTCAAGGGTAATTTGTCTATTGAAATATGCTCATGAAAGTTGGGAAATCTGGTAGTCTAACTGAAGTGAGAGGGGGAAAAGGGAAGAAGCACTGGTACTAACTGGTAACCAGGCCTCATATCAAGGATAGAAAATCCCCCAGCCTACAAAGGAACATGCTTTTCTGCCCTTTGGTGAAGCTTCAAAACAGTTTCTATATGACTCAGGTAGTGAGCTTTGTTTTTGACTGACTAGCCCCAGTAAGCAAAAAAGCTTCTGAGTATGTTTCTTAACCTAGTAGGACCAAGGTTAAAGGTTTAATCATAAAGCTGTTCCAAGACCATGGACTTTGTCCAGCTGATGCAGAAATAAGTATTAACTATCTTAAGAATGTCTTAAGCCACATTTCCTATTGCTATAAACTGTGGTATCATTATACTGATATGTAGATATTTCTTAGGCAATTGACAGTAGGTTCAGCTTGAACATCTACCAGCAAACCATATTCCTTTCACTGAAACAATGACTCAGATACATAGGTTGGAAAGGAAATTGCCCAAGTATGGAGATACCTCCAAATGAACTGATGCTATTAGCACACAGCAAAAAATTTCTAATTTGCTAAAAATAAATATCAGAAGCAATTAAAATATCACAACCTTTTTCTGAAGAAAAAACTGATGACATGATGACCAAAGATAGAAGGGTAAGTATATTAAGAGTTGTACATCTCTATGACTGAGTTTCAGAGAAAAGATCTTTTATTTAAGTGCCTACCGGACAGATGTTACATACAGAAATACTTTATAATCCACTCACAGTTTGGTTTAAAGACTTTGTCTTTGTGTATGGCACTGTCTATGCATATTAATCAGTATTATCTGTTATCTAGTTCATGAAAAGGCTCTGATCTTTTATATTTGATTCCATGTTATGTCCCAGGATATTATACAAGGCATACTAGAACTAGAGATTGAGAAAGGTCAGGGAACAAAGTGATATGAATAAATTAGAGACATGATATTTGTTCTAATGGAAGTTAAAATGATGGAAACAGGCAATCTTTTTACTTACAAATATAGAAGGACACATTACTGAGAAGTTCAATCTTATGGAGCAGAGTAAATCTCATGACATTCCTACTTTTCTACTCAGAATTTTGTTGTATATATATGTTGCTAAGGATTACAAATGCTCTCCTACCCCTATTCATATAGACTGTCATAAATATGGATACTGTGAAGTTTACACTTTGAATCTGGTAGAAGGCAGTAAGAAACTACAGTAAAATCACCTTTGATGCTTTAGGACACCTACACAGTCAGTTCTAAGATACCAGGCATTAAATCTGATAATCTGATTTTAGGAAGTAGTTAGACAATGTTGGTTGTTTCAGGTCCTTGGTCTCTCTTATACAAACCACTCCAACAATCTCAGAATGAAGTTTCTGGCCCCTTATCTCTTCTGGCTTCAATGTCCCCTAACAGGGCTATCAGATAGCCTCATGAATTAAAGCTTGACCCCTCAAATAATTCCCTTGCTCACAAACTTCAAATGTTTCTTCTCCAATAAGATGAAACGAGTAGTTTGTCAAACATTTTCTAAACTTCCACTTTAAAGCTTCACTTGATGCATCTCCTCAAACACCATTTCCCTCCCTCCCATCAGTAGCCTACTTAGCTGGTTCATCTCAAATTTCACCAGAGTTTTCATGGGTCCTCTTCTTTGGGCTCCACAGAATATTTCATGTTTTTAACACCATTAGCAAACCCACCTCACAATGACACTCATGTGAGCTCATGATAAAATGTTCTCTTCCATACATCCAGATATTTTGTGCTGAGTGCTCAATACAATATTTTGCACAAAAGAGTTCAATAAGCATCCAGTGAATTTACTAGAATTGCCTTACACAGAAATTGTGACAATACTGTAGCTAGGAAGGAAATGGCCTATGTTCACTGGTGAATTGACTAAACTCTTTGTATATCAAAAAAACAAAAACCTTCCCACTTCCCTTTAGTGCCTATCATCTTAACTCACATGTTAACAATAACTGGGCAATAAGGTTGCCATTCACCAATTTGAGCAAGTTCATTTGTAGAGACAGGTTATCTTTCCAAGCAGCTACAGCAACATCAGTGAGTCAGCCTGCCAGGCAGATGTGCCACCTCACAGCTGTGTTACAGTGGAGACTGCTGCCCACCCTCTTATTGAAAGAAACCCAAGTTAATCCCCCTTCCAGTGTCAGGCAAGTCAGAGGTAACTTCTCTCCAGGCGGAGAGAAGAGGTGGCAGACACAAACACGCAGTGATGGAAACAGTGAGCATGACTACCGGCCCTATTATGGGTCTGGGTGGAGCAGCCATTGGGGTGAGGCATCTGTTGCCAAGTTGGCCTATGTTATTACTGTATCTAAAGTTGTAGAGATATGTGATCTACTGAGATAAGAGAAATATAATGGCACTGACTCTGAAATTCATGCTGTATGATGGTAATTTCAGTAAAACTGCATTAAAATCAAGTTCCTCTAAGTAATTTTAAAATAAACCTCATATACTTGATAAAGACACTGCATGCTAAATTCCATTTACGATAAATTCCTTTTAAGAAAAAGCACATTGCTATTATTCCGGATTTGATGTTCTGATACATCAACCGCATGTCTTTTAACAGTGTTGTCTCTGAAAATCAGACATACCTTTAGAGACCGAACTGAATCATCAGCCAGACCAATCACATTAACATAAAGTAGATTGCTGTGCTTCAGGAACAGAACACAGTGATCCTTAAACATGTCCAAGTCTACGACTTTGGTATTTCTCTTCATTGTGAAAAATAAATCCCAGTTCATAATAGCAGGGGTATCAGCTGCTGTTCTCATGAGCTGCACAGAGCAAAGTTAGGAGAGATCTAGGTAACAGAATTTGATGACGATGGCATCCAGAGATGAAAACAAAGAGCCAGATCACGGTGGTCTCACTGGCTTTAAGGGAGGGCTGAAGGAACTAATTGCAGCATGACTATGGTGTGAACAAGCTCAGGCTGGGGGCTAGGTGGAGAGAGCATGACCTTGAGCTTGGTCAGTAGCCAACCAATGGACATTTGTGCAAGGGCACTAGGAGCCAGCTGACTGTGGATATATTGGTCAGCCCAGTAGAAGAACTTTGTTCTTGAGATCAATCCAAATAACTAATTTACCAAACCACAAGTTTATAAAGTTTAAGTTTGTTCTTTTAATTTACTAGGTTTGGCTTTGTTTGGTGATCTTATCAATTAAACTATCACTGAGAAGAAAAATGGGATTAATTATGCATGGGAAGGTAGCAACAATTTCTACACTTTATCAAAAGTTTACAAAACAGTAATCAGAGTAGGAAATGTTGATGGAAGTAAGATTTTAACAGTTCAAATGGGGACAGGAGAATCCAGGATTACCTTGAATTCAGTAGGCTCACCAACATTGGTAAGAATATATAATTCATCATCTCTGTGTTCAATGTAGTAAAGGACTCCATGTATTCGCTTCTGAATAAGCACTGGTGGGTCCCAAGGACTTAAGCCATCTATCAACCACACTTCAGAAGTGGTCTTGTTCATAATATTTATGGTGAGAAAACGGCTGTCTTTTGTAAGATAAAGGAAAACAAAATAACTGCAGAGAGAGAGTGAGAGATGAAAATTCAGTAAATTTCAAAAGCATACTACCTTGTTAATGTAGGATATAAAATCAAGCTACAGAAATTAGTTGTATTTCTACACACTAACAATAAATTACTGAAAAAGAAACAAAACAAATGCATTAAAATAACAACAAAACAAAAACAAAACCTCAGAAGACTCAGAAGAAAGTAAATAAAGAAGAGAGTCAGTGCAATCCCTACCAATTTCAATACCACTTTTCACAGACATAGGAAAAAAACAACCCTAATTTCGGGTGGAACCACAACAGACCCTGAACAGTCAAAGTAATTCTGAGAAAGAACATAGCTGGGAGCAGTCATGAAGACACTTGGAATCAGTATATGAGTGTTACTGTTTGATCCTAAAGCACCACAGGTAAAGTATTACCTAGTAGGCAGAAACTAAACAAGAAATAGCTTGTTCAAGATTAATCAAACAATCTGTGGAAGAAATCAGACGAACCATTTGCCAGGCAGAAAAAAAGGGATCATTCTAAGCTTATTCTACCTCTCACAAGAGGATTTAGTTTCTACAACAAATGAAAGAACAGTGGCTGAAGCAGTAGAAGATGTGGTGTTTGTTTTACTAACTAGTATATGATTTCAGGTAATTCTTTAACTGTCTCAAGATTTTAATAGACTAACTTCTAAAAGAAGTCGTACACCTAAAACCACTTTTGAAATTTCTAAGATGTCAAGTGTTTGGTGCAGCTCAGTAAAAGGTTACTCTGAGTTGGCCTCATTGTGATCTTTGGGGTTTTCACCAAGTTGGTTTCAATGACCTCTGGCCTCTGGTAACAGAACCACTGTATATTTTACAATGACTGTACTGGTATCTTTTTTGGCAGTGATGGAGAGAGGTTGTTTTTCTGACTTAAAATATCAGGTCTCCTAATTCTGTCAAGAGCCTTCCTGTTAGAAACTATACAATACTGCTCTTTTTAGAACACATAAATTAAATGACTCTAGAACTCTCTGAAAACACAAGAATTCACATTCAAAATGCTCTAATGCTCAAAAACAGAATAGCAGGCATTTTCCTTCAACATGACTTTTAGAGACACTCTACTGTTAAAATTAAAAAAAAAAACAAAAACAAAAACAAAAAACTAGCTCTGATCAGTCAAATATGGTTAAGAAGTAAACAAAGTAAATGAAGAACCTGGTTGGTCAGCCACATTTTGTAACAATACCTTTTTCAAAATCAGGCACCCAAAACAAAACTGGGTCAACAAAAGAAATTATGATGTTATTTTGGTCAACATGTCCTTTTTAAGAACAGAAAACTAAGACTTGGAGGAGCAAGGAAGAAAGCTGCTCTGTGTTTGAGAAGTTCTTTGAGACCTTTATCCCTTTTCAGATACTCTTGTTTTTTTCCTTTTGGTATGTCCCTTTAGGTATTCAGAATCCACAGCTTTATATTTGTATTCACTCTAGAGTTTGAACAGAGTCATATTTATTGAATCCAAACAGTAAAAGATTATGATTAATTATTATGCCCCAGCAAAATCAACATTTTAAGTCAACCAAGAGCAGCATATTTGATAGGTAGTGAAAAAAATTGCATTTAATTGTATAATTCTAGTACCTTGGGTCTTTTTCTGTGTAGAAACGTTCATTACGTTTGTTCTCACCAAAAGTGGCTCGATATACATCATGACAGCGAAGATTCCTCTGGAAGGTATAGAATAAAACATCTTCTTCTTCTTCATCTTTCACCCATTCTGAAAGAAAATGATAAAAGTATTATATACAGCCACCTACTTGTAGTTAAAAAAAGGCACAGTGCATTTTCTCAATTTGAGTGCCAAAGACAAAGGTATGCAGGTTTATCATGGAAATCTAAATCTAACATAGGTTCCACTGACTCACATTATAATTGCCCAGACAGCTTGAATGTTTAATTTAAGGAAGGCTTTGGGAAAGTCTTCCCAAAGTTGTTTTTGAATTATATTTAAATCTATACCTTCAAACTTTAGTCTCAAGAAATACTAGATCACTTTCTCTCATGCCTAAAAATTTTCTGTCTGCCTTCAAGTTGCAGATTTACCTTAAACTAGCAAATATATTTTAATTCCTGTGTTTTCCTGATCTTGCCAGAAGTTGTCAGTGGAAGTTTCACATAATTACAGTCATGACTGCCACCTGGCTGACAGTCACTGTAAGACATCATTACGTAACATAAAGCCTGATTTAAAGGTTAAAATGTAGAAAATGTAGGCATTGATATAATTTCAATTCATTGCAGAAACTGTTAGCTATTAAATTTACACTGGGGAACATCATGGCAGAAAATGAAAAGGGAAGATAAAGAATGGACAGTTGTATCACTCAGTGATAAAGGGTAAAATTTAAATTTGATTCTATTAGTAATACCACAACTTTTATTGACGAATATAAGTTAATTCAACAAGCCTGAAATTTCTTGGTCATGATCTTGGGCAACATGGTGCAACAGTTTAACATATAATGTGCAATTTTTAAAAATCACAGCAAAGCTTAAAGCTGAATAAAATAGTAAGATACAAGTTATATTAAAAATTTGTATTATAAATAATAATTAGTAAATGATTACTGATATCAAAATATACTGTACAACTTGGATTCTGATTATAATGCTTATAAAAACATGAACATGAATTTGGATATATAATTACAGGAGGGAGGGTCTCTTGCATAAGAGGCATATCGGAAAGTATAGTATTCACAGGGATTAAAGGATCAGGTACTCGTACTCATCTTCTCATTCACTCATGAGGGGAAGGAAAAACATGTCACAAATACAGGCAGACTGTATGTGTCAACCCCCCCCCCAAAAAAAAAACAAAAACCAAACAGGCAGAAGACTATTTTAATAGGTGGCTTACCAAAACTGGACACATTTGGAAAGGAAGCTTCCATTACAGGTTGATCACTGAGCTTCACAACTATACAGGTTGATGCCTCAGAATCTTCAGTTCTTATCTTGGCAGCTACATATTTCTCATCAGGAGCAACTCTGATACAATCAATGAAGGGCTGGTCTAACTTAAGTTCTTCCAAATTGAATAACACTTCATAATTATCATTGTCTGCTGCATAAAAAAAAAAAAAAGAAAAGAAATAATTTTTAAAAAATTCTTAATTAAGTACATAATATGTACTTAAATTTTTTTCAAACTGTATTCAATGCTTTAAATTACCATTTCCCTTTAAAAAGAGGTTATAATCTTCAATATTGATGACAGCGTGATCATATAGAAACTGGTATTAGTTATTTAATATAAATTGTTCATCAATATTATTCTATGTATCAATATTACTTATGTGATATTATTTGATATTGTTAGTTTAGTATTTACTGACCATATAGAAGTTAAAAAAAAATGTAAATGACACTGAGTAAGTATCACAGTATCTGGGATATAGATTGAAAAAATGCTGATTCCCACCTCCATTCTTCCTGCCAAAGCTTTTGAGTGTAGGTGTGTAGCTATTGCTAACAAATGCAGATATTAAAAATTAATCATTAAAAAAATTTTTCACAAGCAGTTATCTGACCTCCTTTTGTGTTGTCATCTAAACAAAGACCATGGGAAGTTGGCACTTTTAGCTACTCTTCCTTTTGCTATTTATCTAAGCAATAAACTGTCTAAATCTAAAAAAATTGAAAACTAATCTTAAGAAATTTTTTATACCTTTGAGAATTAATATCAAATTGCCTACGAAACATGTGAGATTTGGAAAATTAGTGTGTTAAAAAGAAAAATTGTAGTGTACCTTCTTCATCTTTGGAACGAACCAAGCAGCAACCTTCTTGATAATAAACGAAACCACCATGTTTAATCTGACAATGGAAAGAATAATTGGTCTTTTAATAATGATAGTAATAATTATTTAGTAACTTAAACCTGAGTTAGCGTATGTGTTTAATGGTCTGAAATTCACAGTGAGGAAGAAATGAGATCTTTTATAAAAAGCAGATCTGTTGCACTATGAGAATGAAAACATAAAAAATGCATGACTTTTTACAAATAGTGGTTAAGATATGGTTTTCCTATGTTCGCTAACCACTGGAGGAGTTTCTAATACATAAATGTAAGTAGAAGCAAGGAAAAAGCATTAACAAAATCTATGTTGCTACTCATGGTTAAACTAGTTTAGTAATTTTGGGAACATCTGCTATCTTTATAGTGGAATTCAATTAAGAGAATCAAATTCTTCCCCCCATCCCACAGTATCAGTTTTAAAAAATCAGAGCAGATCATATATAATACGGTCACATCTTCCTTTTGTTGGTAATCCAAGTGACAGAGGTGAAGAACTTTGTTTCAGATTAGTCTAAAAATCAAGTCAGTAACTTTCTAGGATTGTTATTGCCATTAACTGTTCATGATCTTGACTATATTTTAAACAAAGAATCATGTTCTCTGTGGGGTGACATTATGAGGTTGAGAGAGAGAATGAATATTATTATATATGAATGGTGCTCTTGCTTAATAATCACAAGTCAAATTGATGATATGAATACAGGTGACTTAAAACACATTTATTATCTGCTAGTTAATGGCATAAGTTGAGTCAAGAATTCCTGATTCTTAATCTAAGCTATTTTCATTCAAGTATGTATACAATGGTCATTTATAATCTGCGATTCTGTTCTCCAACTTTACTGAAAAATATTCAGCATGCATTTTCAATTTGTTTTGAGTATTTATGAATGTGATAACCATAAAGTGGTAAAAAAATTACTTGATTATCCAGGTGGTACACTCATAGTGAATTTTCTAAAAAAAATGTAAATACAGCAATCAAATACTTTTCATATAAAAGTTAATTTCACCTTAACTTCTTGAAATTATTTTTAAAAATTTTAGAATTGGTTGTTTCCAAAAACCAGAATTAGGATAACACATTGGAAAATTGGTTTTGACTTTTATATTTTAAAGATCATATTCTGCTTAATCTTCTTTAAGTTTTTCAGCAGATTTTAAAGGCTATTGCAGTCTAATTTTGATGTGGGATTATGTTTAAAAAGCACAAAACATTTTCATTTGCATCTTGACAGGTAATATCGGATTTAAAGGAAATAATGATCTCTTACCTCTGCATTTATGATTTCGTATTCTTCCTGTGGCTGTGTTTCTAATTTCGTTCTCACTTTTTCAAATGCATCCATGTTTTCTGAAAGGGATTTTTCTTTTTCTTGATTAACAGGCAGAAAATCCTGGAAAAAAGTTTTATTAGCTTGATAATATTTCAAACTAGAGGGGAAAAAAATACTTGCTTTGTAAAGATAATTCTTATTTCCTTTCCAGATGAGTACCAAATGTTAAGTGTATGACATCTCAGATCTTAAGTATTGTTTCTTAATCCCAACAAATGCTATTTCTATTTCATTTAAAATAATAAAAAAAGAAAATAAGGTGGATACTTGACTATACTGTTATAGGATAAGTCTTTAAGATGAAGAAATAATTAAGAAATATTGGAGGATGTTCTGAAGTACCATGGGAAAGGTTTATATATTAGAGAGCGCCGAATCCTAACCACTAGACCACCAGGGAACTTATATATTAAATAGAAAAGAAAATCTTATGAACAACTATATACTTAAATAGTCTATTGAGTTTTTTACACTAAAATTACTTCTTAAAAGGAGGGAGACATCAAAGGAGAGGAAGATATTATCATTACTTATAAATGTTGACTATTATTTAACTCATAGCAAGAGCTAAGAAATTTGTCCTACTTCATAATTTTCTTCTCTTTATAGGGATAGGAATCCCCCAAACAGAACTATTTATCAGATCAAAAGGTAAAAAAACATTTAAAAAAAACAGCTTCTCTTTCAGCTTTAGCAAAAATACTGAATATATGTATTTATCTTGTAAAATGAAGAACATGGAAAATAAATGAGTTGAGTAGTGATAACAGATGAATGCTAAATAAACACTCAATATCTTATTGGAGTATCTGATAAACTGAAAGCTTTGATTTTAGCTCAGTACATAACTATTTTACGACTTACTAAAATGTGTATAAAGCAAAACCAATGGAGTCAAATAAGATATTCATTAAATCAGTATTTTACTGGTTTACCTTGTTTAAGCAAAATAATTCTAGTCAAGATTTCTAACATCAGTTCTCAGCCAGAGATGACAACTGTATGTGATTTGTGCCAGAAGGCTACTAAGTCCTGGCTAATTATGTCAACAACAGGTAGTTATTTATTACACAAATGTGTCCATGATACTTTACCAACAATACAGAGAATATAAGCTGTGAATAGTTTATATGACAAATAGTTTGTAATTTTAAAATCAAACCAAATAAGGATAGAAAAACCATCAAAACAAATTAAAAGGAAAAATGACCAATTCACAGTTTTTCCTTTTTTGAGATACTTTCTGCCTTGTGTTAAGATTCAAACCATTCAGTCACTCCTTCAACCATACAATCAGTATGATCAACTTTTGAAATCCAAATATTGGAGGCCCATATATGCTCATTGTTTATTTTTTAGCATTTCTACAATAGCCTATGGTTATTCTTTACAGTACTGAGACAAAATTTCTATATTAATAATCCAGTACTATCACCCAAACACAAATCATAAGATCACTAGAAATCTATCCTGAAACTCTAACTTAGCAACAGAGGCTGCCTTTTCATTTCTACTAGACATGTGCTTATCTATTTGGTAATTCTCACTAGAATTTCTGAAGTAGAGCTGGATAGCTATGAAGAAAGAACACTTTCTTTGCAGCTCTTGGCACAGTCTAAATCAGGGAGTTTCAAATATCCTTTCTTACTGTGAACCATGGTAGATACAAGGTAGAAGTCAACAGAGCTGGGTACAAAAACTAGTCTCAGTCAAGTTTATTTCACATTAATTTTTGTGTATGTCAAAAATCCAAATTAACTGAGCTCATCTAAATCAAAATAGCCCTAAACACAACAGGATTGTTCACTTCCTTAAAAAGATAAGAGGCAGAATTAAGGAGTTTGTAAACAGTTCTTCAGGTAGAATTATTCACAGGTAAACTGAGGTTTTAAGCATTTTTCATAATATGTTCCAAGTTGTTTTTGTTTTGTCCAACAAAACCCAAGTCGTATTTGAAGCTTTCATTTCAATGCCAGCTATTAGGGTATACAGTTAAATGCAACCACTCTAGCCAAGTATCTTAATATTTTGAATATGTATTTATTTCTAGGGCATATATCACTTAATGGAATTGCCATAAGGAGAGGTTTAACTTTAAATTTTAAAAGAATTGCATATGCAGCACCACTCATGATCTAGGTGACTCATAAGCAAACCATTTTAACAAAATTTTATAGGAGGATGAAACATGTAAACTTTATTGTGGCAAAAATGTTGAACTCTAGACAGAAAAATGGTACAACAGAAAGGCACTGGATAGCTTTTAGATGGTACTATTATTAAATAGCTAATTCCAAGTCAGAAGCAGGGAGAGTACAAAATAGGCTTAGGACACCTTGTGCCAAAAAGCAAGGAAGCACTCAAAGATTAATGGAGCTGTGTTAAAATAACGCAAGTGCAAGTTTAAAGGGGTTCCTGCTAGCTACATTGGGGACAATTTGAGCATCAAAAAGAATAATGATATTTGATTACAGCACCCTGAAAAAGTAAACACACAAGTAATAATTTGAAAACAAACAAAACAGCCTTCTCCTTCTTTATAGAATAATGCCAACTAATAAATGTAGAAAGAAAAATAGAGAACATCAGCATCCCCCAGTGAAACAACTGATTACAGAAAAGATCTTCAATGATTGTAAAACTCATTTGTAGAAAGGAACTGGGTAACCACAACATTTGTATAGTAATAAAGTATCCCACTACAGATTGGAACTTAGTAATTGCAAAGGTATTAATGCCCCTTAATAATGGGGAGAACTAACATTGCAAACTTAACCAAAATTATCAAATTTAGCATTATTAATGTGGCACAAACTGGTATGTATCTCCTGTTATGTATCTCCTAATATGTAGTAAACCTAAAGAAAGCAAATAAAAGTAAAGTTTCAGTGAAATTGGTAACAAAGAAACTAAAGAGAATCAACAAAAAGTTGGCTAGTTGACAAAAGCAAAACTACCCAAGGAAAAAGACACAAAGACAGCAGAATGGAAAAGTGGCATAATTAGAGTTAGCACAGATATCTTTTTGTCATTGAAAACATAGATAAAATGTAGAATTTTCCAGAAAATAAAGGAGTTACTAAAACTGACTCACAATATGAAGATGCTGTATACATCAGTAATATTAAAGAAACAGAATTGGTAATTAACCCCTTCTTGAAAGAGACACCAAGTCCATGTTCTCAATGTTGACTTTCTTGAATATTCAAGTAACAGGTAATCTTCTCGTATGCCAACCATGTAAATCAATGTATATTTTTAAAAAGCACAAAATAATGAGAGTAATAATAATAAAACCCCATGTGATCAAGTAGGATTTAGCTCTTGAATAAAAGGATGGTTTGATATTAGCAAAATCTACCAATGTAACCTAACAAAATAGAGATAAATCCTAGAGTAATTTTAATTAACACAGAAAAGTAGAAAGTAACACACTTATAGTACCTATCTTATTTAGCATTTATGAAATACGTCATAAACTTTAAATATCTACTTACATATCCCTTTTATTTCCACTTACATATGCTTTTGTTTATTTCTCAAAAGTAACTATAAATGAAGGAACGTAATTGTTTTTTATGCTCCTGGCTGTCAATTCCTCCCTGTTCTCTTGAGCCCAGGAAGAGTTTTGCCTTTTTCCTTCTACTGACTTCTTAAGGTCACTGATGGTCTCTGCATTGCAAAGTAGAAAAGTAAACTGTCAATATCATACTGCTTGGCATACACCAAGACATATCACTTCCTACTCCTAAAAATACTTTCTTTATGTGGCTTGCAGGACATCTCTTTATGATTGTTTTCCTATTTCACTGGTACTTCCTTCTCAGTCTCTTTGGTTGGTTCCTACTCAAGTCCCTGGTTTCTTAACATCAGCATGCACCGAACCATTTTTTTTTTTTTTAAATCCATAGCCTGCACTATTTCCCTTGGTCATTTTATCAAGATCATGACCTTCAGTGCCATTTACAACCTGGGGACTCCCAAATTTCTATCTCTACCCGGAATATTCCTCTGAACAAATTTAACTTCTATATTCAACTGACAACTCAATATTTCTACCCAGATGTTCAACAAATGGTTCAAAAAATGTCCAAAAACAAATTTCCAATCTCTCCATGTACCCTCTCCCAGGAAAAATCTTATTCTTTAGGCAACCTCTCCTGTTTTCCAATACTGTCCTGTCTTGTTCTTTAATTGACAAGGTGCTTACTTGAAGTAAATATATTATTTTTTCTATGCATTTTAAATTAATTAATTCACTTTCTTATACCTTTGTTAATTTTTGGGTAATACTTTATTTCTTCCCTCAGATGTAGTCTCCATGGTTCACCAACCACCACAGCACCCATCATCGCAGTCCCTTATCCTTTTTCCTCCCTCGTTTTGACTGCCTTTCCTCACCTTAGCTGCATGCCTCAGACCTGTGGTTAGCTAACCAAATATATTTTATTTTGTCTACAGACACTAATCCTGTTTTTTACTTTATCATACCCATAAGAGTGACCAAAGCTGGAAGTGAGCAGGTGCTTAATGAAAACAGAGTACACTTTTATCTACAGGTCTCTTCATAGCTTTCCCAGGTCCCAAAGGATCATAAAGGACAGATACCACTTTTAGATCCTGTCATATTTCACAAAAAGAATGGCTGTAAAAGCAGGACCACTTTATAAGAGAAAATAATTACTAAAAGAGCTCCTGAGTTAGGTTAAAGTTTCTAGGTGACAGGAATCATTGGAAGAGAACTGAAAAACTGCTTCAGGAACAAATGGACAGGAAAAAATAGCCCGTATTTAGAGTGTGAGCTAATCTCACAGTTGTCACTCTGATGGTAATCCCTGCCTGCTATTTATAAGCTAAGACTCAGGATAGGAGTATAAGATGACAAAAATGTTCTAAATACAATGCAAACTAAATGACCTAAAGGTTTAAACTTGTCTAGTAAATACAATTTTAAAATTTATTCTAAAGTGGGATAAAGCTCTGCATACATATACATAAAAGGTAAAAATTTAAAGGGAGGAATAAATTTATGCATAAAAGAAAATATGCTAAATGAAACAAAGATTATAAAAAGAAAACTAACTTGAAAGGATTAGAAGTTAGAGACTAAGAGATAAGATAAAGCAAACTACCCCCACCCCAACAAAAAATTTAACAAATAGCATGAGTTGAGAAGAGCAAAAATTAAAACCAGAGTTGAGTAGAATAAGATTAAAAATTTGTTTTTTAAAATAGCAAATGCTGATGAATGGATAAACAGAATGTGGCATATACATATAACAGAATATTATTGTGTGATAAAAAAGCAAGGCATATGCCACAAACACAAAAGGATGTTGTATTATTCTGTTTATGCTGGTTATCTAGAATCGACGAATTCATACAAAGTTAAAGGTTACCAAGGCCAAGAAAGACAGGCTTGTGGGATTATTGCTTAATGGATGCATTTTGGGGAGTTGATGATGGTTTTGGATGTAGTAATAAGATTAGAACAAAGAATATAGTTAATACCATTGAGTCACACATTGAAAAATGACTAAAATAGCTCATCTTATGTTTTATCTCTTTTACCACAATAAAATATAAGAAAGTCAAAACAGGCTAAAAGAAAAATCAGTATGTAACAAAACAGGTAAAACAAGAAATTGAAGTATTAATAAAATGTGTTAAAAGATTGCAAAAATATCCCTAAGTATAATTCAAGGAGCCTAACAAGTATAAGATAGGGGAGATGTGTCAAAAGAGACAATATAAATAGATAACTTAATCTCAAGTAAGTAGGGTGAACACAAAATTTATCATTTTCACCATGATATATTTGAGAAGAGGACACTATGAATAATTACACAGGGAGAACAGATGTAGATTATGACTGTTCCAGGTAAAGTGGGAAGTGTGGTCAGTCTATATAAATGTGCACCTATGTCCTCCAGGTTAAGATCAAGTCCACAGCTTAGGGTCTGGGTAAAGTACAATACCTGCTAAGTATCTTTCTGAAGGACCCAAGTGGTCAAAATCCAAGTCCTTTTAATATTGTCTTTACATATAAGTAACATACACGTTATTTTACTGATGTTTAGTAATTTGGGATTCAGAAAATAATTAGCATCATCTTAGATTTTATAAATATGATATGAATTATAGAAAACTGAACTATACTTTGCACTGTATTGATAGTCACACTAAGTATTTCCTAAAGGTGATTAATAAATCTACATTTTAGTATATTATAAGCTCTATAAATATAAACGTATATATATTTTTATACTAATATTTGATGACACACAACTGGTCTAAACATTTAAAAAACCAAACTACAATTATGAGAAAATCAGTTAACTATCCATCCTTTATTTTTAAACTAAAATTAATCTTAATGACCTAAAAATAGGTTAACTTAAACAGTCCATACCTTACTTGAGAAGCTCCGACTTGGGATGTTTCTTGCTAACTCTGATATCTTGGGTTTATTCTGCAGACACTTGGTTAGGTGACATTTTTTCAATTTTATTCTACTGTAATAATGATCAGCGAAGTTACAGTGATTCACATGGAGTTTCTGCATGTATTTCCCAAGGTGAGGAATACTGTATTTCAAAGCTTGCAGAAATAATTTGCTCTTCTGCTGCATGATAACAAAGTCCCTGGTTTATGTTCCCCTTGGGGATGACAGCACATAGGTATGTTTCTATAAGAGTGGATTTTCAGAGCATCTAAGATCCTCAGTTCTTATCCCTTCCCTTCAGTTTATAAATAGCTGCAGACAGGTGATAATTCAGGTTAAAAGTATTTGAAAACTTCTATTAGTTTCATTCAAATCATACTTCTTGACAGATGTGACTTAAATGTTTCATTTGTAAAGTTTATCCTATTAGCCTCAACTTATACCGCACTGATTCTGGTACACAGAGGGGCAAACTAAAAAAAAAAAACAAAACAAAACACAAAAACAGAAATAAAAAACAAAAAACATATAACAAAAAAACACAAACAAAAATGCAAATAAGTACATAGACTTTATGGGAATATCTCTGAGTTTTTTAAAAGGCAAAATGGCTTCTATGATACATAGAACAGATCTTTAGTATATAATGAATACAAATGGAAAAGTCTAATTACTTAGAGGGTATAGGAGGGAGATTAATATATAAATATGTGTTTGCTACATGCCAGATACTTTCGTATACTTTTATAATTTAAACTTCATAAGGAATTGATTGAGTAGCTATTTGTGATGCTCACTTTACAGCTAAGAAAACTGTGGCTCTGGGAGGCTTAAGCAACTGCCTAGGTCACTTGGACGGTTAGGTAGTAAAGAAAAATAGTTCCAATCTGGTTTGGCTCAGAACCTGGACAAATGAATGAAAAATGTACATTACCGTTAAAAAGGTATTTAGTTAAAAACAAGGTTTCGGAATGCACAAATAAAATGTTTGGGTATCTTTGGTTCTATTGGAACCTTTACCTTTGGTTCTATGGTTCTTTACCTATCAATTAAAGCTAGTAAATAAAGACCTGAGTGGAGGTCTTGATTCCTGCACTTGGTACCCATCATGCTCTGTGCCTCAGTTTCTTCATCTGCAAAACCGATAATGACACCATGTAGTTCTTAGTTTTTTTTAATAATAAAATGAGACAATTTATGCTAAATCTTAGCAGTGTCTGGCACGCAGTAATCACTCAATAGATGGTGGTTACTGTTAATAATAGGAAGAATCTAGGAATGTTGCGTACTACTGTTGAATGCCATCATGGAATTCATCAACAAAATGCCACGTTTATCAAAGAACACTGCGTCAGATTTTCCAAAAATCTGATCCGTTACAATGCCCACTCCCACCCCACCCCCATCTCTTTCTATGTCGTAGCAAAATAACGGGCGAGTGGGAATAGTGGATCAGTAGCCTACGCACACATTCACTCATTTACTCACTCTTAATCAGAGGTTTAAAATAACAGGGGCGTGCAAGGGCCTAAATCACTACATCCACGGCGGTAGCCTCAGTCCACCTTTCATTCTCAAGAAGACAGTATGCAAGGCTAGGGATGGGGGTGGGGTAGACGAGTAGTTGTTTCTGGGCGAACTTATTCGTTTTCTGAGTGCAACTCTCCACCCCAGGGATGAGGCGATCCGAGTGGGAGAGGGAGTGGTACCAGCTGCCTAACAGTGAAGATCCACTGGTTAAAAATGGGAGGATTAGGGGATTGAGAGGTGACAGGGTGGGAGAAGGAAGGGGGGGAGGGAAGATACCCTAGCACACCCTTCCATACGTACGCAAGAGTCCGGTTCTGGACACCGAAACGAAGGGAGGTAGGTCAGAGACCCTGAGCTCTCAGGAAGCAGCGCAGAAGTCTCGTCAGTCTTGTCCAGCCGAAATGTGCGTTCTTGCAGTCTGCAGAACCACAGCCTACCCAGAGCCGCCTAGAGCTGGTTTGCAGCACGCCGGTCTACGTAATCCCAACCTACCACGAGCACTAAGCAGACTTCGCCATATTTATTGTGGTCAAAAATGGATTATTTTTTTCCCCTCCTAGTTCTTTACCTCTCAATCGAGTAAGACTTTTGAATCTTTGTTTGTATTTTGAACTCCAGAGAAAGCAGGCGAGAAGAGAGCTAAGAGAGACCGCGTTCCATTGATTGGTCACGGGGACCTCACGAGGCGGCTCGCCCTTAGTCAAAATGGCCACCAGCAAAATGGTGCAGTGACGAGAGGAGCGATGACTTGGTTGTCAAGGAGACGTGAATACCGGAAATGCGGAATTCGGGGAGGGCTCACGCGTGGGCAGTGGGAGGGAGTCACAGGTCCTGGTAGGAAAGAACTTCTCAGGTCCTGGCAGGGAAGATCTGTGGCGGCGGCGGCAGCTCAGGGTACAGGAGACTCTAAGGGTATGGAGTCGCGGGTAGCAGATGCCGGGGCCAGCGAGATCGAGCAAGCCGCGAGCGAGGGTCCCCCAAGCTGCGGTGTCGCTCGGGGGTCCACAGTCTCGGCGCCCTTAGGAGCGGCCCGGTGGAAGCTTCTGAGACAGGTAAGGGGAAGCCCAAGGGTCTCACCTTTGCCTCTGGCCACTCCCCTCGCAGCGACCTGGCGTCCGGTCCGCTGCTGCTCAACCCCGGGCGCCTCGGGTGGTTCCTCACGGCTTCGCCGGGAGCCACGTGAGAAGCGCCCCCTTGCTTCACCCGAGCGTCCCACCAAAAGGGAGATTTGAATCTGGTTGAGCGGGGAGGGGCCAGAGAGGGCTGAATTCCTAGGAAATTCCTAGGACATCGAAGCGAAAGAGCCATTTCTAGACTTTTGTCTGCAGCTGCAACTTTTTCGCTCGCCTGTCAGGTTGGGACGGCCACGCCCCAGCCTGTTCTCTTCATTCCGGCTTCTGTTTTGCTTTGTCAGGCTTCTTTTCCTAGCTTCTTAACTCCTAGCGTGATTCCAGCTCCAAAATTCGGCCCTAAAGTCTCTTGGAAATCAGTGAAAGTTTCCCACTTTTCCCGTAGTGTGAAGTGATCGGCGAATTTCTCGGTGTGACTTAGTCCGAGTGTGATTTGACTTCTAACACGTCAGACTTGCTGGTAACTTCTTTCGTGTGCACATTCGACAGATCTTGATTTGGCGTCACTGACCCTCTTTCCAAACTGCTTGAAGTGAATGTGTCTACCCACCAGTGTTGTGCCTCTGCCTGAGGTGTCCTGCTGAAAACTTGACTCGAGGGCGCTTTCTCTTTCTGTTACGTTTCCTATTGTATCTCGAGAAGCGATGCCCACCTCTTGCAGCAAGACTTGCGACTGAACTTTCAGTATTTTGGTGGTGACTGCAATTGTCTGAACTCACCTGTTCATGACAGCCTTCCAGTGCCACTTATTTTATTCATAAGAATAAAATAAGATCATCCGTTTTGCAGATGAATTGAAAGTCTTTCCAAAGCATTAATGTTCTGGCTTTGCTATTAACATTACCAAATGGTATTCTGCGATAATACAATGCTTGTCCTCATAAATCATTACAGGAGCTGCCTGTAGTGAAATATACCAGTTAAAACTGAATTAACAGAGTGGTAGCTTAGGACCTTAGTCAAATTACATAGAGGCACACTATTTTCTTTTGCTGTTCTATGATACAACTTCAGTGGTTCTTGGTATAGCAAAACTCTACTTCAACTAGCACTTTTGTTCATTCTCAATTACTACCTAGATTAGAATGAGGTCAATTTTTAGCAATAGCTTCTCTTGGAACTCCCCATATATTGATGTTTAATGTTTGAGTACATGATGTGACCTCTGCTTAGTCTTTTTTTATCTTCTGTGTTTCATCCTTTAGACTCATTTCAATCCCCTCTTCTGGGAAGCTTCCCTCAACCCCTCCAGGTTAGACCCTCCCTTTTCTGCTGGACCTTTTATCACATTGTTTTATGACCATTAGATCAAAGTCTTTCTAATTAGAATGAGAGTTCTCCCTGAGAAAAGAGACTATTTTTTCCTGCAATCAAGATATTGTCTTATACCATTATATTACTTTTCAGTGATAGAAGCTGCAGGTCATCTTCTAACACGCATTTCTCCCTTGTCCTTTAATGAAAAAATAATGAGCTAGGCACATAGCTGTGATTCCCACCTGTTTGATTCCCATCTATTACCATATATATGACTGATACATACATAGACGAGATGGGGCGAGTTCAGGGTGGTATGGCTGTAGACGATATATACATAGAAATGAAAGTGTTAAGTTGTTCAATGGTCCTTCAGTGAGGTGCTTACTTTTTTTTTTTTTTAAAAAGTCAAAATATAAAATTTCAACCAATATCCCAATATCCCCACACTGACTCCCTTCACCCCCCCTACTTCTTCACCTCTGGTAAGCTCAGTTTGGTTATCAATGTGTACTATTTTAGTTCTATTTTACTTTGTCAGTTCATTTACTGTTTCCTTATATTCCTCCTTTATACTAAATCATCCAATATTTGTTTATATTTCTGGTTAATGTCACACAATGCCATAAAGATCCTTTCATTTAGGAAAAAGATTATTTACGTCACTATATACATAATACTAGAAAGGGCTTAGGAATCGCACTTTCTACAATTACAACAAGGTGATATTCAATGAAAGTCAACAGGCTTTAAATAACACAAAACCATCAACTCAAAAAATTATATACTCCACAGTGTTTACTGTGACATTACTTGCAATAGCTAAGATAGGGAGGCAACCCAAGTGCCCACTGACAGATGTCTGGAGAAGAAAATTTTATATATATATATACACATATATATGTATGTATACACACACACATATACACACACATGGAATACTATTCATCTAGAGGGGAAAATGAAACACTGGACTTGTGGTGTCATTGCCTTGACAGTTCTTAACACGAAAAGCTGCAGAAATATATTTGCTGTGTCTTCTTTTTTCCTTTCAGTCTCATGTTAGTGTATCTCACTGACAAAACCAAAATCACATTTGAAACTCTGCTCCTAGGGATTTCAGGAAATGTAATTTCTAGCTCTCCAACTTTGTAACATGGGAAGGTATGTCAGAAAAGGAAGTTGGAGTAGATGTTTTATGCCAGTCTAACATTTTTCACAAACGTAGATATGTTTTTGTCATCAGATTGCTGGATTTGAATCCTGGATTTGCATCATACTAATTCTCTGACCTTGAGCAGATTAACATTCCTTTGCTTCAGTTTCTTCTCTCACATAATGGATATCTTTCCCATAGAGATATTTGAGTATTTAATGAAGAATGTGCTAACATTTTCATTAATTCCTACTTGTGGAATTAGACCTCTTGTGTGATTTGCTGTTGAGCAGTCAAGACCTGGAGTTTTATTTGTGGTAAGATTTTTATTTATCACTCCATTTTAAAATTAGTTTAGATATATTGAGTTTAGAAATATTCAGGCTTTCTGTTTCTTCTAATAAACTTCTAATATAAACTTCTTTTTTTTTTTTTTTTTTGAGACTAGGTCTCGCTATTTTTGCCTTTGGAACCACAGGCTCTTGTTGCCCAGGTTACCACAGACTCAAGCAATCCCCAGCCTCAACTTCCCAGGTAGCTGGGATGACAGGCGCACGCCACCACACCCAGCTATTTTTTTGGAACTAGTTCTCGCTACAGGCCCCAGACAGGACTGGAACCGCGATCCCTAGCCCCGGCCGCTTCATAGGCTGAAACTTACAGGCACGAGCCACCATGCCGGCCCTAATATAAACTTCTAATATAAATTTAGTAGTTGTGTTTTTCTAGGAATTTGTCTATTTTATCTAAAATTTCATAAAACTCCTTGCCTGTAGAGTTTATGGACTATGTCACATTGATATTCATACACTTCTTATTTGTTTCATCAAATATCAGCTTTATTAGTCTCTTCAAAAAACACTCTTTGGCCTTGTTGATTCTCCCTGCTGTGTTTGTTTTTTTACTTTGTTAATTTCTACTCATTGGGGACTTAATTTGCTTTCCCCCCTTGTTATTGCAGTGGATGCTTAACTTACTGATATTAGTAATTTTCTCATAAAATTCCCTGCATTTCATGTCTTAAAATATACTTTTATTACCATGTGGATTAAAATTTTTTCTAATTTCCATTTTTTAGGTGCATAGATTGCTTAAGAGTATATTACTTAATTGCGGATATATTTCACTTTTTAGATACCATTTTAGTTACTTTTCATTTGTTTATGTCCTCTAAAAGTCTCTATTTTTTTGTCCTCTAAAAGTCTCTGTTGGTGGAAATGTCAAATATATATAGATGTCATTGGAAAGAATAGTATAATACTATAATAATCACTTAGAAATCTATAAGCTACAAAAACATTTAACTCCTGATCATCTTCATTTCATCTCTTTTTCCTCATTATAGCCCCTCTATTATTTTGAAGTAAGTTTCAGTAAATCATTTTTCCCATTAATATTTCAGTATGTACTTATTCAAGGTGATGATAAAAATAATAATTACAAGACCATATCATACCCAGAATAGTTCCTTTGTGCCATAAAATATCTGATCAATTTCCAAAATTTCCCCATCTTTTCATAATTTTCTTCACAATTTGATTATTTTGTAATGGGATCCAACTAACATTGTTATGGGTGATAGGCCTTTTTAAGTCTTATATCTAAAGGTTACTTGTGCATGTCTTTTTCATCCATTGTCATTTTTTTCACTGAAGAAACTGGGTTTTTATCTTGTGGACTTTCCTATCATATGGATTTTGCTAATTGCACTTGATTTAATTGAATGTATCCTCAATCCCTTGTATTTCTTCAAGTTGATAGATACAGAGAGGCTTAATCAAATTCAGGTCTGATATTTATTTTGTTTGGTTGATTAAGGTAATATGGTATGTACTGTCATTAATAAGAATAGAAATATCTGGTTATTTCTCTTCTTCATGATGAATTCATAAGGCAACAGTTGAATAATGGTGACATTTTAATTTTGTCATTTCTTCCTTATTTATTGCTCAAGGTAGTATCATTAAGAGAAACCTTCTTCTATTTGGATACTCTCAGTTACAGTTCATACAGGAAATACAGGTATATACTTAATTCTTCTGCATTTACTGGTTTTCAAATATAAACATTACACTAGACAAGGGAGGACACCCTCCAGCAACACAGGCAGATAAGATATGAGTGAACCAGCTGCTGTCCCCTGCTCCACCAGCTGGGAATTGGAGGGAAACACCAGAGGAGCCCTCTGCCAAGCCAGAAAAAGGGCTCTTGAGACCCTCTGGTCAAGACTGAAAAGAAGACTCCACAGACACTGGCGTGGGCAGGTGAAGAATCAACATTTATTGACTAGGGAAAAAGCAAGGAAAGGAATGTCCAGGAAGACCTCTGGGCATGGCATAGAGTCTCTGAGGTGCCAGGGCTACAGCTGGTAGTGGGAATAGGGATTGAGACACAGAAATTAAACTCAGAACTTGCCTGAGAAAGCAGCAAAGGCACTTGGCTAAGTTCATTTATTGTTGCTAGTTGTGAACACCAGTCAGCTGAATCAGCTGCAGCTGGGTGATCATGCAGGCTTTGTGACTGACTATCTCCAAGGTGAACATTTCAAGAAGTCTGTGTGCCTGTAGCTCCAGTGTAAACCGGTCTGGTCTCAAGGTCTGTGACTCCCTTTTCCTTTTGGGTCATTAACTCCCTTTTCCTCATAGCAGCCAACTTGATAAGCTGTGGAAAGACAGCCCAGAAATAGTCAAACAATGAACCAAGGAAATTTATGGAGCAAATGTTTGATCTAGTATAATAGGTTTTTAACCTATTGTTTACCAGCCCACGGGAACAGCAACGTTTTGTTGTTGAGTGCTGTCCTGTCCTTATCCTGGTAACTTTCTAGTCTTGGCTGATTTTCTAGCATCTTTTAGTGATCATCAATGAAACACTGAAGAATTACCATCATGAACCAATAATGTCTTTCACTTCTTTTACATTTATTGTCTTTGATAATGCTCACACTTTCCCATCTCTGACTAACAGCCCCTATTCAGATTGGCTCCTTAATTTTTCTTGTGGCTTTCTTGTTCTTTTGCAAGCAGGGAATTCCAGGTTCATTTTATAGAATTTCTATCACTTCTTCAAGGGGCCTTTGTTTTAATAGAAAGTGTCATTTAGACTTCATCAAACTAAAAAGCTTCTGCACGGCAAAAGAGACAACAGAAAAAACTAAAAGAAGCCCAACCAAATGGGAAAAAATTTTCACCCTCCAAAAGAGTGATAAGGGATTAATAACACTGATCTACAAGGAACTCACACAACTAAACAAAAACAAAACAAGATGCCCAATCAAAAAGTGGGAGAAGAACTAAAAAGACATTTCTCCAAAGAGGAAATACAAATGGCCGACACATGAAAAATTGCTCAATATCACTAGCAATCAGAGAAATGCAAATCAAAACCACAATGAGATACCACCTTACACCAGTAAGAATGGCCCACATCAAAAAAACAGGCAACAACAAGTGCTGGCATGGATGTGGAGAGAAAGGAACACTCTTACACTGCTGGTGGGAATGTAAACTCGTCCAGCCACTATGGAAAGC
>PVHY01018174.1:0-29780 GCA_004024945.1 Uropsilus gracilis
GACAGAGGGGGAATGGTCAGGGAGGGTGGGGGGGGTGAATCCTGGTAAAATAAATAAATAAATTAATTAATTTAAAAAAATGTATAACAAAGTAAAAAAAATAAAAATAAAACATAAAAAAAAATAATAAAAAAAATAAAAATAAAAAAAAAAGATTAGGGATTAAAGGAACTTACCTCAACATAATAAAAGCCATCTATGACAAAACTATGGCAAATATCATCCTAAATAGGGAAAAACTAAAATCATTCCAGTTGAGATCTGGAATCAGGCAAGAATGCCCACTATCCCCAATACTCTTTAACATTGCGCTGGAAGTTCTAGCTAGGGGCCATAAGGCAAGAGAAAGACATAAAAGGAGTACAAATTGGAAAGAAGAACTGAAGCTATCATTATATGCTGATGACATGATTCTCTATATAGAAAACCCAAACATTCCACAGAAAGATTGCTTGAAATAATAAGCCAGTTCATTAAGGTAGCTGGATACAAAATTAACACACAGAAGTCAGTGGATTTCCTATATGCAAAAAGTCAAAAGAAGAAGAAGAAATCAGAAAAACCATCCAATTTACCACTGCACCCCAAAAAAGAATTAAATCTTGGGAAAAAACCTAACAAAAAACATGAAAGAATTATACAAAGAAAATTTTAGAATGCTCTTAAAAGAGCTAGAAGAAGACATAAGGACATGGAAAGACATTCCCTGTTCATGGATTGGAAGAATTAATATTATCAAAATGGCCATTCTACCAAAGGCAATCTACAGATTCAATGCAATCCCAATAAAATCCCAATGACATTTTTAAAGAGATAGAACAAAAATTACTGAAGTTCGTATGGAATAACAAAAGACCCCGTATATCAAAAAGTCTCCTGACCAAAAAAAGAAAAGGGAGGTATTACAATTCCAAACTTCAAACTATACTACAAAGCCATAATAATTAATACAGTATGGTATTGGACAAAAACAGTCAGACAAATGGAACAGAATTCAGTGCCCTGAACTAAAACCACACATCTATAGTCAACTAATCTTTGAAAAAGGAATGAAAAACTTATGTTGGAACAAAGATAGCCTCTTCAAAAAGTGGTGCTGGGAGAATTGGACTAAGACATGTAAAAAAATGGACGAAAACAACTCCCTTACTCTATGTACAAAAATCAACTCAAAATGGATAAGAGACTTAGAGGTCATACCTGAAACCATAACATACATAGAGGAAAACTTAGGGAAAACTCTCCATGAATTACAATTCAGAAATCCCTTTTTGGAAACATGTAAAGATACATAGCGTGTACAACAAAAAAATGAAGGAAAACATAAACAGATGGGACTACATCAACCTAAAAAGCTTCTGTACAGGAAAAGAGACAACAGAAAAAACTAAAAGATGCCCAACTGAATGGGAAAAAAATTTTGCCCTCCACATGAGTGACAAGCACTTAATAACAAAGATCCACAAGGAACTCACACAACTAAACAATAGCACAACAAAAAGTTCAATCAGAAAATGGGGAGAACTAAAAATACACTTCTCCAAAGAGGAAATACAAATGACCAACAGGCTCATAAAAAATTGCTCAACGTCACTAGCAATAAGGGAAATGCAAATCAAAACCACAATGAGATACCACCTTACACCAGTAAGAATGGCCCACATCCAAAGAACGGGCAACAAGAATTGCTGGTGAGGATGTGGAGAGAAAGGAACAAATACACTGATGGTTGAATGTAAACTAGTCCAACCACTATGGAAAGCTGCATAGAGGACCCTCAAGTTAATGAAAATGGAACTATCATTTGACTCAGCACTTGCTATCTTGGGAATCTACCCACAAGAGACCTTAATGTGGGTACAAAGGGACACCAGTGCTCAGATGTTTAATGCAGCGCAATTTATAATTGCAAGGACATGAAAGCAACCTAAATGCCCCAAAACAGATGACTGAATTTTAAAAAGTGGTATATATACACAATGAAATATTAAATTAAAAATATTCAATTAAAATGACAAATTTGATCATTTTGTGACAATATGGATGTACTTAGAAGAAATCATATTAGCAGAAGCAAGTAAAAAAAGACAGAAACCAAATTATTTCACTAATATATGGGATATGGTGAAAAAATAAACAAAAGCCTTGAGAAAAAATCAATTCAAGGTAAGCACCAAACTGAAGCACACAACTTTCAGCAGGTCAGAAAGTGGGGGAATCGAGTGGAGGTTGGGTGGGGGGGTAAGTCCCTGGGATTGCAATGTTGTGAAATTTATATATAAATTTTAAAAAATAAAATAAAAACAAGCCCAAGACTGGATGACTTCACAAATGTATTCTACCAGACATTCAAAGAGGAAATAATGCCTGCACTTAAAGCTTTTCCAGAAAATTGTGAAAGAAGGAAAACTGCCAAACATATTCTTTGAAGCAAATACCACTCTCATTCCAAAACCAAATAAAGACAGCATGAAGAAGAAAATTATAGATCAATAACCTTAATGAACACAGACACAAAAATTTTAAATAAAATCCTGGCAAATTGAATCCAATGATGTATAAAAAGCATTATTCACCATCACCATACCAGGGGCACAAGGATTGTTCAACATTTGAAAATCAATTAATATAAACCACCATCTCAACAAGGAGAAAACCAAAAACCATATGGTTATATCAATAGATGCAGAGAAAGCATTTTATAAAGTTCAACACCCATTTATGATAAAAGCTCTAGAAAATTTGGGGATAAAAGAACATATCTCAACATAATTAAAGCTATAGATGACAAACCTACAGCAGATATCATCTAAAACGGGAAAAATTAAAATCATTCCAATTAAGATCTGTAAACAGGCAAGGATGCCCACACTCTCCACTACTTTTTAACATTGCAGTGGAAGTTCTAGCAAGGGCAATAAGACAAGAGAAAGACATAAAAGGAGTACACATAGGGAAAGAAGAGTTGAAGCTCCCATTATATGCAGATGATATTATTCCTTATGTAGAGAATCCAAAAAAATCCACAAAAAAACTTCTTGAAACAATAAACCAGTTGAGTAAAGTATCAGATTACAAAATTAACACACAGAAGACAGAAGCTTTCCTATATACAAAAATCAAGCAGAAGAAGAAATTAAAAAAACATACCATTTACCTTTGCACTAAAAAAAAATAAAATACCTGGGAATAAACCTAACAAAACACATGAAAGATGTATACAAAAAGAACTTCAAAATACTGGTAAAAGAGATAGAAGAAGACATGAGGAAATGGAAATGTATTCCCTGCTCATGGATTGAAAGAATTAACACCATGAAAATGGCCATCCTACCAAAAGGAAGCTACAGATTCAATGCAATACCTATAAAAATTCCAACAACATTCTTCAAAGACATAGAACAAAACTTACAGAAATTTATATAGAATAACTAATGACCTCGATTATCAAAAAACCTCCTGACCAGAAAAAGAGAATGGAGGTATTACTATTCCAGACTTCAAACTAAAGTACAAATCCATAGTAATTAAAACAGCTTGGTACTGGTACAAAAACAATCAGACCAATGGAACAAAACTGAATCCCCTGATATAAAGCCACACACATGTAGTCAACTAATTTTGACAAAGGAGTAAAAAACTTACATTGGAACAAGGGCAGCCTCTTCAATAAATGGTGTTGGGAAAACTGGACCAAGACATGCAAAAAAATGAACCAAGATACCTCCCTCATGCCATGTACAAAAACTAACTGAAAATGGATTAAAGACTTGGGTGTAGGACCTGAAACCATAAAAAATAGAAGAAAAACTGGGCAAAGCCCTTCATGAATTACAATTCAGAAATCCACTTTTGGCCACATCTATAGATGGCAAAACAATGAAGGAAAACATGGACAGCTGGGACTATATCAAACTATAAAGCTTCTGTACTGTTAAAGAGACAAAAGAAAAAAAAACAAAAAGAATACCAATTAAATAGGAAAAATATTTTGCCCTCCGTATTAAGTGATAAGGGTCTAATACCAAAGATACACAAAGAACTCACACAACTTAACAAAAACAAAGCAAAAAAAAAAAGGTTAAAAAATGGGGAGAAGATCTAAAATGACATTTCTCCAAAGAGGAAGTCAATTAGCACATGAAAAACTGTTCAACATCTTTAGCATTAAGGGAAATGCAAATCAAAACCACAATGAGATACCACCTTAACACCAGTTAGAATGGCCCATATCCAAAAAACAGACAACAACAAATGCTGGTGTGGATGTGGAGAGAAAGGAACACTCTAACACTGCTGGTAGGAATGTAAGCTGGCCCAGCCACTATGGAAAGCAGTGTGAAGAACCCTGAAACTAATGAAAATGGAACTACCATTTGACCCAGCAATCACTCTTCTGGGAATTGACCCAAAGGAGACCTCAATGTGGGTACAAAGGGCCACCTGTGCATGGATGTTTATTGCAGCACTATTTATAATTACAAAGACCTGGAAACAACCCAAATGTCCCAAAACAGAGGACTGGATGAAAAAGATGTGGTATATATACAAAATGGAATATTATGCATCAATTAAAATTGAGAAATTTGATGATATTTTGGTAACATGGATGTACTAGAAAAATTGGCAGAAACAAGTCAGAAGGGAAAAGACAGAAACCAAATGGTTTTACTAATATATGGACAACTAAATGAAAGTACACAACTGGGGGGGAACCAACTGGAATAGCCAGGCAGGGGAGTTGGTGGGTGACCCCAGGAATTACAATGATGTGAAATATATATGTGAATAAATTATTAAATTAAAAAAATTTAATAAATGTGCATAAATAAAATTGAAAATAAAGAATTAGACATTAATACAAGAAATTATTCTGGAAAAAATATGAAACCTTGCTTTTTGAAACAACATGAATGAATAGGTCTGGTGGAATAAATGCTTAGTAAAAGACAGACAAGGAATGATAATCACCATATGACTCCCCTGTAATGTGGACTTTAATTGAGACTTCATACTTAATAAATCATAAATAGAGGCAGCTAATTTAGGACAATGGAGGCAAAAACACAAAATACAATGGAGAAAGAAAAATCTCTTAAACAAATGATGTTGAGTCAACTAAAAGTTGCATTCAAAAGAAAGACCACTCTTCTACATGATACACAAAATTGTAAATGGATCAAACATTTGAATGTAAGGTCTGAAGTCATAAAGTACTTAGAAGAAACCATAGGTGATACATCCTTCAATAGTTCTTTTGTGATGATGTTGTAGAGTCAACAAATAGGATGGCAAACAAAGATGATAACAAATGAGTAGGACTACATCAAATTAAAAAACATCTATATTGAGAATCTGTCATAGAACAAAATTAAACCTAGTAAATGAGAAGAGATATTTGTAACATATTTGTAATATGTCAGGCAAAGAGTTTTTATCCTAAGTATGTATATATATATATACATATATATATGTATATATATATATAAAACTTCTATAGTGTAAACATTTTTTTAAATCAAAATAAAATTCATAGAAAGGTTTAACAGTTTTATTTAACCAGGAAGATATATAAACATTGTGAATCTGTAACCAGTTATCATTAAAAGCCAATGATATATCACCTTATACTTGTTAGACTATTATTGAAAAGATAGGAAAAAATCAAGTGCTGCTATGAATGTGGAGAAAAGAAATTTAATACACTGTTCATGGAAAAGTTAACTTGTTCAGTCACAAAGAAAAACAGATTCCTCAAAAAATTATATAATATATTATTCAGCAATTTGACTTCTAAGTATTTATCCCAATAATATGACAACAGTACTGAAAAAGAATAGAATTATATATACTACATGAAATATTATTTGCAATAGTCAAGATATGAAAAAAATGTGTGACTGATGATTTGTAAAGTGTTTGTGGTGTATATACTCAGTGGATTATTACTTATTCATGCAAAAAGACTAGATATTGCTATTTGGTACAATATGAATGATCCCTGAGAGTATCACACTAAATGAAATAAGTCAAAAAAAAGAATGTCTAATATCGTAAGATTTCTCCCATATATGGAAGATAAACAAAACAAATGAAAACTAAACCAAATGAAACAACACAAACCCTTAGATTCTGGTCAAACATGAACAGTGAAACATATGACTTCATGTTTGTTTGACTTGTTTGTGTCTTATGTTTAGATACACATAAAGGTTTTGTTTTAAAGTGATAAAGGTATGGCTAGTGGTAAAAGTTGGCAAAGGGGTGAATGGAATGGTGATGGAGAGTAGACTTTTGCAGTGATCACAATGCAATGTAAACACCTGCTAAAGGAGAATGCCTTCACCTTGAACTTCATTAATATTATTTACCAATGTTACCTCATTTATTAAATAATTGATTATCCTCTTATTTTCATTTGTTGGTTAAGATTCTGGCATCAGCTTCTAAAGGTCACCTTTCGAAGAGTATTATCTGGTATGCTCAACCCCTTGACACACACAGAGTTTGAATTCCTGGGGCCATATTCCTTTCAAGCTTTTCCAGGCCCTACTCACAATTACTAGGGTAAAAGTTACATGTGTTAAACTGTAAACATCACATTTTCTTTTCCACAAAGCTTGTAGAAATATCACCTAAATTCTTGATATGTCTACCAAGGACACTCAAACATAAAAATTCACATTCACAACACTCTAATGTATCCTGCATTTAAGAAAACATGAAAATGCATTTCAAAAACTGTAAGAGCAGGAGAATTAGAAATTCAGTGGAGAGAGAATCCAAAAATTTCAGAAACTATGATGAGAAAAAAGGCTTCCTTTGTTCTGGCATCATTCCAAAACCAGTCTATTCCCCTGATGGCCAGAATAAAATAAGAAAGAAATTAAAGCAACTTGTCTTTAAGAGAAAGGGGTTATAAATTTATGTATCATGATTTTTCTAACTTAATATTTACTAGAGAAATGCATAAAGGGAATAATCCCACAATTTACAAGTATACAACATACATGAAAAGACAAAGATTTTTCTAAAGAATATTAAAAATACAAGTTTTAGTAAGTGCTGGTGTGGATGAGGTGCTGGTAGGAATGTACACTGCTGATTGTAATGTAAACTTGTCCAACCACTATGGCAGACAGTATGGAGGACCTGAAACTAATGAAAATGGAACTACCATTTGACCCAGCAATAGTTCTTCTGGGAATCTACCCAAAAGAGACCCCACTGTGGGTACAAAGGGATACCTGTGCTCAGATGTTTATTACAACACTATTTACAATTGCAAGGACATGGAAACAACCCAAATGTCCCAAAACAGAGGACTGGATGAAAAAGCTGTGGTATATATTCACACAATGGAGTATTACTCATCAATTAAAAATGACAACTTTGATGAATTTATGGAAACCTGGATGTGCCTAGAAGAAATCATTCTAGCAGAAACGAGCCAGATAGAAAGACAGGAACCAAATGGTTTCACTAATACATGGACAACCAAATGAAAGTACACAACAAGAGGGTGGGGACCAGTTGGAGCGGTCAGTGAGGGGAGGTGGTGGGTGACCCCCAGGGATTAAAATGATGTGAAATACATACAAATAAATTATTCAATAAAAAATAAGTTTTAGAATCAGAAAACTTGAGTTATGAATTTTGTATCTACTGTATATTAACTGCTTGAACCTAGAGAGCCAACTAATCCATTCTATTTATAAATATTCATGAAAACAATGGGGAGAAGAACTAAGACACCTTTTCAAAGAGGAAATACAAATGGCTAACAGGCACATGAAAAAATGCTCAATGTCACAAGCAATCAGGGAAATGCAAATCAAAACCACAATGAGATACCACCTTACACTGGTAAGAATGGCCCACATCAAAAATACAGGCAACAGCAAGTGCTTGTATGGATGTGGAGAGAAAGGAACAATCTTACACTGCTGGTGGAAATGTAAACTGGTTCAGCTACTATGGAAAATAGTGTGGAGGCCCCTCAAATACTAATGTAAAATGAACTACCATTTGGCCCAGCAATTGCACTTCTGGGAATCTACCCAAAGAAGACCTCAGTACTTACACAATGGGACACCTGTATCTGGATGTTTACTGCAGCACTATATATAATTGCAAGGACATAAAAGTGACCAAAATGTCCCATAACAGTCGAATGAGTGAAAAAGATGTGGTAAACATACACAATATAATATTACTCATCAATTAAAAATGACAAATTTGATGAATTTAAGATCATATGGATATACCTAGAAGAAATCATGTTAGCAGAAACAAGAACAGAAAGAAAAAGACAGAAACCAAATGGTTTTGCTTATATATGGGATATAGGAAAATCAAACAAAAGGCCAGGAAGAAGAGTGAAAACAAGCGAACAAAAAAACTAAAGTTTGGTTGGGGGTAAGAAGATGGGTGGGAGTAGTCTGAGAGGGGAGGTGGTGGGCAAACCCTGGGGAATACAAAGATGTGAAATATAAATTAAACTAGAAATATGATCACAGAACTGAAGCACACAGCAAGGGAGTGGAAGAGATGGGGGCAAAGAGGTGTTTATTCTATTAAACATAATAGAATATGGTGTCAATTTACTGCAATATTGTAAGAAAAATATTTAATTAATTAAAAAATAAAATATTAATAAAAACAGTATAAGTCCTTTGAAAAATAAAATGCTATCACTGGTAATGGATATTGTGATTTTATTTCTCCTGCAAAAATATTTCTTTTCTCTCCATAATGAAATATATTTAAAGAAAAGTTCATCAACACACATTCCCTTTACATGTTAAATAGAATTTTTTCATGTTCATATACATAGAAATTATTATGCGAAATGCTTGGCTGGAGAACTCATGTTCTAAGTTAATAACCACCTCTCTTGTTCTGTTTCTAAACATACAGAACGTGCTCGATTATACATTATATTTTAAAATAATGTTCAATTACCTGCACTTGCCTCTAAAGCTAATAAACTATTTCATGCTCTCTTTTAGTGAAAATAGCTTGGATAGATCCAATTTCACTGGAATCACTTTATGTATCTCACATTTGCTTCAGTATTATATTTCTGAGCTCTTATCCCATTACTGTTAAAACTTAACAGTGATTCTCTATGGATGAATCTGGCAGTCCCATCTCTTTTCACACATTAAATATATTAGTTATGCATTAGTCAATCAAGTAAGCAAACAGCATCTCTTTGCTCTGAGCTATGAAGATTGCTCTCAGGTGACCCTGGTTGTTCTGGATTTACATACTCTGCATCTTTCTGAAGTCCTTCTGGACTCTCTGACTCACCTGTGTGGGGTATCTGAGAGGATGACCACCCTGAAGATGTCCAAAAACTTACAGGTGTGGTTATTACAGGACACTGAAGCTCTGTTTCCAGATAGAACAGCAGGAAGTGTCAAACACTGGTTTCTGAGCCTGACTTGGGTGTTCACAGGCAATAAGCACACCCAGAGCAGCTCAAGGGTTCACCTACTGAGGGATCACAGAGGAGGAAATATTTACAGCTCTTGCATTTGCTCATTAAGCACTATTTCCATTGTTACTCCCACCCCTGAGCACATCAGTTCCCTTAGGGACATTGGTATGGGCACAAAAGAATTATTTCGTGTTGATTCCTTTGAGACCAGTTTACAAGCCAGCTAAACCCACTTTCTAATGTTCTTCCTTATAGGCTCTTAGCTTCTAGGCATCTATATTCCATATAGATTTTCCCAATCTTTAGTTAATATTTTCTCCTAATGAAAAATTGAATATTCTATCTTAATTTGGCTTTTTGGATTTCCAAATTATTGACATGATGGGAAAGAACCTTTGATCTGAAAAATGGGTCCTTTCTCACCATAGGAAAGAGGGATGCTTCTTTGATGGGGACTCCGGTGTTTGACTTCCTGATGCTATTGCCAAATCAATTATTAGGTTTATGCCATAACACAAAGAAGCAGTTGTCATTTATTTCTTCATTATCAGTTTAGCTAAATACACATATTTTTAAATCCTTTTGTGCACAATCAACTGAGCTTAAAATCATATAAATTTCTTCTTTTAAAATTTCCCTAATGTTTATGTGGATTATAAAGAACATATATAAGATGAAACAAGGAAAAGACAAAATTAAACCAAAACAACTCTGGATATCTGAATGCAGAATTGGGTTATAAGAGAAGGAAGATAGAGGTAGAGAGTGAACTATAGTAGAGTATTGTATGTGTTTTGGAGGAATCTGGGTGATATATAGCTGAAGTCATTTAAACTCATTCCCTTGAAGCATAGACAATGTTGCAAAGCAATGGCAATTCCATAAAATGTTTGAAATATAAAAAATTGGAAAATATTAAAAAAGTCATGAGTCTCAGAAGACAAAGGGATGCAATAAATAGCTTGCTTGTGGAAGAATATGGGAAGAAGCCATGACATTTAAGCCCAGTAAGGGCTTAAATTCTAGTGAATTTCTAGAGGTCAGGTAAAGCATGAAAATGGCAGAGTTTGGTCAGATAAAGGTGTTGGTCAGTTCACAGCTGGCATTATCTAGTATATTCTAAACCACATGACCTGTGATCTAGAAAGTGCATGGCTATGTATGTTAGTTCTCTCACACAAGTAGTTGCTTGTATTCAAGAATGTTTATAATGACTTTGTGCAGCACAGTCAAGAACTGATAGCCTGTATTTTCATTTTCCTTTATTCCCAGATATTTGTTTCTCCCTTGATTTTCTCATCCATCCAACATTTTAGTTTTGATGTCTTTTCTCCTACCATCTGTTTCATGCACCCCTTAACTATTTGCTGGTGTTTTTTATTTACAGTGCTTTTCCTATCTCTTAATCTTCATGCTAGCTTTTGACATGAATGATTTCCTACCTTTTCTATCTATTTACATGTGTCTGTGGTATTTTCCCCTCTGCTTTTGTTATCTTTTGTTGAGTTTAATTTCATTTACAGAAGTTCCTTGAATATTTCTTGCATGGCAAGTTTAGTGGTCATGAATTCAAGGGACTTATATTTTTTGTCTGAAACTATCACTATTTCCCTCCAATTCTGAATGGTAAACTCCATGATGTGATCTTGGTTGAAAGCTTTTATTTTCCCTTTTATCACTTTTAATATTTAATCCCAGTCCCTTCTGGTGGGCAAAATTTCTTTTGAAAAATCCATTGAAATTCTATGATGGTTTCCTATTATGTAACCTGCTTTTTTTTTTTTTCTTACTGCATTTAGGATTTTCCATTTTAATAATGGGGCCTGGCATGGATCTGTTGACTTCATCTTTTTTGGAACTTTAACTTTCCTGGATCTGGATGTCTGTTTTGTTCTCCATGTTAACTAAGTAATTAATAGTATTCTCAGATATTATTTCTTCAAATATCACTCTCTCTTTTTCTTCCCACTTTCTCTCACTTCCTCTCTTCCTGCTAACCCCTGTAATACAATTATTATTCTTTTGAGATTATCCTGTTAAATAACTTTAGTTTTTGAAATGATTTTATTTCCTTTCTATTGATTTGTTTGGTATGTATTTTACAGTATTTCATCTTCCTATATACTCATTCTGCCTGTGGTTTTATCTATTCTTGTTGAGTCCCTCTCTCTAGTTCATTAATTTATGTGTTGTGTTCTTCAGCGTTGTGTAACTTCTAATATATGTCTGGATTTTTGTTGTAGCTGTCATTTTGTTCATTCATTCTTTTCCCAAGCTTGATGAACATCTTTATTAATATTACTTGAAATTTTATTATATAGTCTACTCAACTCTTATTTCAATAGGATTTCTGTCCTGGAGTATTTTCTGGTGCCATCATTTGGGAATATTCCCTCAGTCTCTTTATTTTGTTTGACTGTCTAATTTCTATGATTTGATTAAACAGATGTCTCCTAATTTTACTGATTGAGCTTGTGTTTGAAATGAAAGTCAGTTGTAAAGAGCCTGCTGCAGGGTGTGAGAAAGGACAATGAGAGAGACAACTCAGCTGCAGAGGCTGAGTGCTGATTCTTCCATGAACCAAAACAGCAAGTTTTTTGTGCTGGCAACAAATATTTAAAGAACCAAGAGAATGTTTTACGACCAGTCAAACAAGGGTGACAAGTGACTAATGTACAAGTAAATTGGGTAAAACATTAGTTCCCATGAGATAATTGGGGGCAAGGGGTTCACTCATAAATTTGTTGGTATCTCCCAAGCAATGTTTCTTAGGGTAAACATTGGAGGAATGGGGACCTTGCTGCCCACTGGAGGTCAATCATGCCATTTCAGTGTTCTGAAGATAGATAAGAGTGGAATGAAGTTTTCTTCATCTACAGTATGAGTCCTGATTGGTCATAGCTTGCAGCCTCTGACAGCTGGGTGTACCTGGCTTACAATTATGGGAACCACAGCAACTAAAGCTATGGTGGTTGGATCAACCTGCTTCAAATGGAGGTATGGTGTTATTTTTTACTCTGGGTTCCCACTGACTTAAAATAATATAAAAGTACCAGCACTACCTGTACAGAGGGGAACTTAGAGACATTCATGGGTAAATTGATCCTTTTCTACTTCACTGGATGATTTTAAATTCAATAAATTAAAATCTTTCAGGTTTGGTGAAGGCACCCTTTAATGTATGCCATTTGTGCTGCTACCCAGGAAAATGGGCCTGGGGTGGAATGGCTGATCATATCATTATTTTCAATATTTTGAGAAGCTTCCATAGTGTTTTTCTAGACAGGAATAACAAAATAAGAAAAATAGTAACTTCAAAATGACCACCGAAAACCAATTTCTGAATCTTAATTATCAATAATCATTCTAAATGTTAACAGTCTAAACTCATCAATCAAAAGACACAGAATAGAGACTGGATCAAAAAACAGAAATCAACATTCTTCTGCCTCCAGGAAACACATTTGAACTTTAAAGATAAGCATAGACTGAAAGTAATGGCTGAAAAACAATCCTACAAGCAATCCAAAAGAAAGCAGAGGTAGTCATTTTTTATAGCAGATAAAGCTGATTTCAAATTGAAAAAAAGTAACAAAGGACAAAGAAGGTTAATGATAAAAGTGTTAATTCACTAGAAAGACCTTACAATTATAAACATATTCACTAAATAAGGGAGCACCAAAATTCATAAGACACCTACTGGCAGAAATAAAAACAAATATTGGTGAAAATACATATGTAGTAGGAAACTTTAACACTCCACTCTCTACTGTCTCCAAAAGACAGATCAAAAAAACAGAAAATACACAAGGACAAAAAAGCTTTAAAGCAAGACCTAGAGCATACAGAACTAATACATATTTTAGGGCATTGCACTCCCAATGAAAAGAATAAAATTTTTCCCCAAACAAGCATGAACCATTCTCCAAAAAGGACCATGTACTAGGCTATAAGGCAAACATGAACAAGTACACAAATGTTAAAATGATAGACCAGGAATTGGCTTGCCCGCTCAAGCACAGAGGTGTCTTCCCCCACCCCAGTGTGTCAGCTTTCTAGTCCCCGCAATCCTCTCCAACAACTCTGCCTGCCTGGGAACTTTAAATTGCCCAACCCCCAAAGGTGAACACTGGGAATTGGCTTGCCTGCTGCAAACACACAGCATAGCAGAACCTGCACAGATTAAAAAAAATCCAAAGAAAGCCACAACACAAGGCTGAAAATACACAGCTGCCAAAAGGACAGATAATAACAATAATAATAAGTAAATAAAAAGCTGATACTTCCTATGAGCCAAAAAAAAAATTCTTGGGGAAACACTATCAAGGGACCACAAAACAAACAAACAAACAAACAAACAAACAAACAAAAAAAAAACAGAAACAGAAGCAAGGGAACTGTCACAGCAACACAGGCACAAGACAGAAGTGATCACAACCTTACAAACTACTCTAATAACCATGTCAACCAAAGTACGACAGTGGCCCATCACATAGATCAAATCAGAAAACAAACAGAAAGAAGGGAAGCTGCAAATGTTAAAGTAAGCCCTTCAGGAACTAATTCACCACCTAAGGAAAGGCAATCCCTTGAACTCAATAAGGATGACTTAGAAGAAATGCAATGTCTGTCAAAGAGTTCAAAATCAGGATGGCAAAGGCATTCAAAAAGTTAAGAGAAGAGTTCAAACTTGAAATTGAAACTTGAAATTGAAACCTGAATCAAAGGATACCTATATATTTACTATTTATAGATGTTTACAGATCGTTTCCCCAGCAGTGCAGCACTTCACAATTGTACATCTCTCCAACCTCCAAACCCTCCCTCCTTCTCCAAATTAGAAATTATCCCTCTCTTAATTTGAAATTTCAACCAAAAACAATGAGATAATCTGTGGTGTTTTGGAAGTTTATATGTGTAAAAGTGAATTCTTTGAACCTATCTTTCTCAGAAAACTAAGCTTGAGCATAGTTCATGTATTTGACCCCTCTTTAATTATTATTATTATTATTATTATTATTATTATTGTATGACCTTTTGTATTACTTGGCCATTTTCGAACAGTAACCATTGTTCCAAAATGTTTTTATAAATGATATTCTAAGTTGCCTTCTGTTGGGTAATTTTTGGTCTTTAAAAATTTTCTATTTCTATCATTTAAATACATTTGTCTTCCTCAAGTTATGCAAGTTAATTAATATTATATTGTCCACAAGTAGACTTTATAAGTGCTATACTACTATTTGTTTTTACACTGAGGTACCACCTCTATAACTTTAGTGCATCTGTGGAGGAAAAGATCAGCTTTGGTTTCTTCCAGATGGACAGTCTTTTATGTCTGCTTTGATTCAACAGTCCAGTTTTTTCAGTTAAATTAAAGTAGAATTTTGTCATCTCTAAACTGTCCAAGTTTATTGATACCTAATTTCTGATTCATTCAGAAAATGTATTCAGCATATGGTGCATTCCAGAAAATTCAAAAGTGTTCAATGTTTCTTCTCTCCATGTTTGTGCCATAAATTATTAATTCACATCAATAGTGCTAAGTTATTGGTGTTTTATGTGTCCTTTTACAGTGTTTTCACCTTTCCATTCAAAATTGAATAGTACAGTGTTTGATATACTCCATTTAATCAATTTGACTTACCTGAATTTTTTATTTCATAATATTTTAAATGATCAACCATATAAAACTATCTTTTAATGTAAATGCTGTCATACATAAGTTAAAATTATGAAGTAAATAGAGGGGATGAAGAACATTTTTCTCTTGCTCTTGCATTATAATTTTATAGTTAGGGGACAATGAAATAAATGCATGTGTGACATGTGGATAGGATTTGTATATGCAGTCTGAGAAAGCATTTGCTTATTGAATTAAGACCATAACCAGGTATAGAGTGTTGATCAAGCTTGTCAAAAATGGGATTGAAATACAAATACAAAATTGAAATGATAAAGTGCCACAGAAGGATAGTGAGAGAGAGAGACCCAGTTCAACCATTTTGGGACCATAGAAAAGCCAGTGGAGCTAGGCATGGGACAGCAAGGCTTTCACTTTGTTTAAAAAAGAAAAAAGAAAGCCAACTTGCATTTGTCTCAATGTGTTCATAGTGTGAGCTGTTTATATCATGGCTTTTGTCTTCTAGACACATTTATTTTGTTCTTTTATTATTTTTTTTCTAAGTGATGTGATGAAGTGGATATTGAAAATCCAAAAACCAGCAGAAGCTTTTAGTGTCTCACAGTTTCTTCATACCACTTGAACTTATTATTTTTTATAATGTCCTCAATCCCATTACAAACTCACCCAGTTTACTAAAGTTTACATATTAGATAATATATAACCATATGCAAATTAATGTATAAATTCATTAATAAGATGAAATCGTATATGTTTAATCATACAGCATGGTCAATAAAAAAATCCATAATTCTGTGACAATACCTATGCAAATGTATCTTTAATGGCCCAGCTCCCATGGCTTGGGTAGTTGTTTTAACATGGTCAGCAATCAATATTCCCAATGCTTGAGAAAATTTACATAAAAATGGTAAAATTGTGAACTCTGGGGACATAATTAATATTAGATAAAATTCAAGAGCATTTTGAGTTAGTTTTTGTCCTGGTGTGAGTGAGGTATCTTGGTTCATTTTTTTGCATGTTTTGGACCAGTTTTCCCACCACCATTTATTGAAGAGGCTGTCCTTGTTCCAATGTAAATTTTTCACTCCTTTGTCAAAGATTAGTTGACTACATATGTGTGGCTTTATATCAGGGGATTCAGTTCTGTTTCATTGGTTAGATTTTGTTTTTGTACCAGTACCAAGCCATTTTAATTACTATGACTTTGTAGTATAGATTGAAGTCTGGAATAGTAATACCTCCATTCTCTCTTTTTTCTGGTCCGGAGTTTTTTCGATAATTGAGGTCTTTTGTTAGTCCATATGAATTTTTGTAATTAGCAGGGAATGTCTTTCCATTTCTTTATGTCTTATTCTATGTCTTTTAGTAGCATTTTAAAACTTTCTTTGGATAGTGGTTTCATATGTTTTGTTAGCTTTATCCTCAAGTATTTAATTTTTTTTGGTGCAATGGTAAATGGGATGGTTTTTAAAAAATTCTTCTTCTGCTGCTTGACTTTTTGTGTATAGGAAAGCTACTGACTTCTTTGTGTTGATTTTGTAACTGGATACTTTACTGAAGAGGTTTATTGTTTCAAAAAAAATTTTCTGTGGATATTTTTGGATTCTCTACATAAAGAATCATGTTGCCTGCATATAATGAGATTTTCAGTTCTTTTTAAAAAAATTTTAATTGAATAATATATATATTTCAAAACTTTTTAATCCGTGGGGGTCACCCACCACCTCCTCTCCCCAACCACACCAGCTTGTCCCCACCCTCCTGTTGAACACTTTCATTTGGTTGTCCATATATTAGTGAAACCATTTGGTTTCTGTCTTTCTTTCTTATTCATTTCTGCTAGTGTGATTTCTTCTAGGTATATCCATGTTTCGATAAATTCATCAAAATTATCATTTTAATGATGAGTAATATTCCTTTGTATATATATTCCACATCTATTTCAACCATTCATATGTTTTGGGCATTTGGGTTGTTTCCATGTCCTTGCAATTATAAACAGTGCTGCAATAAACATCCGAGCACAGGTGTCCTTTTGTACCCACATTGAGGTTCCCTTTGGGTAGATTCCCAGAAGAGCAATTGCTCAGTCAAATGGTAGTTCCATTTTCATTAGTTTGAGGGTCCTTCATACTGCTTTCCATAGTGGCTGGACCAGTACTTGTTGTTGCCTGTTTGTTTGTTTGTTTTTTCTTTGTTTTTTTTTTTTTTTTATGTGGGCCATTCTTACTGGTGTAAGGTGATATTTCATTGTGGTTTTGATTTGCATTTCTCTGATTGCTGGTGACATTGAGCAATTTTTCATGTGCCTGTTGGTCATTTGTATTTCCTCTTTGGAGAAGTATCTTTTTAGTTCTTCTCCCCATTTTTTGATTGGGCTTCTTATTTTGTTTTTGTTATAGTTGTGTGAGTTCCTTGTGGATCTGCGTTATTAAATCCTATCACTCTTGTGGAGAGCAAAATATTTTTCCCATTTGGTTGTAGGTCTTTTAATTTTTTCTGTTGTGTCTTTTGCTGTACAGAAGCTTTTTAGTTTGATGTAGTTCCACCTGTTCATGTTTTAGTTTGATGTAGTCTCACCTCTTCTTGTTCATGATGTAGTCCAAGCTGTTCATGTTCTTGTTCCTTCAATTTTTTGCTTTCTGCAGATGGTTCCAGAAAGGGATTTTGCCCAAATTTTCCTCTATGTATGTTATGGTTTCAGGTCTGACATCTAAGTTTTTATTCATTTTGAATTGATTTTTGTACATGGTGTGAGTGCGTTGTCTTGGTCAATTGTTTTTGCATGTCTTAGTCCAGTGTTCCCACTACCATTTATTGAAGAGGCTATCTTTGTTCCAATGGAAGTTTTTCACTCCTTTGTCATAGATTAGTTGACTACATATGTGTGACTTTATTTCCAGGTTCTCAATCCTGTTCCATTGGTCTGATTGTCAATTGTTGTACCAGCATCATGCTGTTTTAATTATGGCTTTGTAGTACAGCTTGAAGTCTGGAATAGTTAGGCCTCCTCTCTCTCTCTCTCTCTCTTTTTGGTGAAGAGCTTTTTTGATATTCGAAGTCTTTTGTTATTCGATATGAATTTTTGTAATTTTTGTTCTATCTCTTTAAAGAATGTCATTGGAATTTTTGTAGGTATTACATTGTAGATTGTTTTTCATAGGATGGGCATTTTGATGATGTTAATTCTTCCAATCCATGAGCAAGGAATGTCTTTCCATTTCATGTCTTCTACTTCTTTTAGTAATGTTTTAACGTTTTCTTTGTATAGTTGTTTCCTATGTTTTGTTATTTATTCCCCAGTATTTAATTGTTTTTGGTGCAATGGTAAATGGGATGACTTTTTAAATTTTTTCTTCTGCTTGGCTTTTTGCTTATAGGAAGGCTACTGACTCTTTGTGTTGATTTTGTAACCGGCTACCTTACTGAATTGGTTTACTGCTTCAAGAAGCTTTTCTGTCGACATTTTGGGGTTCTCTACATAAAGAATCATATCATCTGCATATAATGATAGCTTCAGTAACTCTTTTCCTATTTGTATCCCTTTTATTTCTTTCTCTTTCCTTATTGTCCTGGCTAGAACTTCCAATACAAACTTAGAAAGTAGTGGAGAAAGTGGGCATCCTTGCCTGGTTCCAGATCTTAACTGGAATGATTTTAGTTTTTCCCCATTTAAGATGATGTTTGCTGTAGGTTGGTCATAGATGGCTTTTATTATGTTGAGGTATTTTCCTTTGATCCTCAATTTTTAAAGGGCTTTTATTATAAATGGGTGCTGGACTTTGTCGAATGATTCCTCTGCATCTATTGATATGATCATGCGGTTTTTGTTTTTCTTCTTGTTGATGTGGTGCATTATGTTAATTTTTTCCTGATGTTGAACCAACTCAGTGCCCCTGGGATGAATCCAACATGGTCGTGGTGAATAATGCTTTTTATGCATCATTGGATTTGATTTGCTAGGATTTTGTTCAAAAGTTTTGCATCTATGCTCACTAGGAAGATTGGTGTATAGCTCTCTTTCTTGGAGCTGTCCTTATTTGGTTTTGGTATGAGTGTGATGTTTGCTTCATTGAATGTGGGAGCTTCCCTTCTTTCTCGATTTTTTGGAAGAGTCTTGGTAGTGTAGGTGTTATTTCCTCTTTGAAATTCATGTATAATTCATTTGTAAAGCCACTTGGTCCTGGGCTCTTGTTTTTTAGGAAGAGTTTTTATGATTGCTTCAATTTCACTGCTTGTCATTGGATTATTTAGGCTCTCTATTTCTTCTCTGTTCAGTTTTGGGTAGTTGTATTGTTCCAAGAATCTGTCCATCTTATCCAGGTTGTTATATATGTTTCAATATAGCTGTTCCTAGTAATCCCTAATTATCCTTTGGACTTCTTTTGTATCTGTTGTAATTTCTCCTCTCTCATTTGTGATCCTGTTTATTTGCATTTTCTCTCTTCTTTCCTTTGTGAGATTTGCATGAGATTTATCAATTTTATTTATTTTTTCAAAGAACCAGCTTTTGGTTTTGTTAATATTCTGAATAGTCTTTTTGGTTTCTAGGTTATTTATTTCTTCTTTTATTTTTATTATTTCTTGTCTTCTGCTGGGCACTGGCTTTTCCTATTCTTTTTCTAATTTTTTGAGTTGGGGTATGAGGTTTTTTCTTTGGATATTTTCTTGGGTTTAGATATGGGCCTGTATTGCTCTGAACCTTCCTCTTAGGCTTTTGCTGAGTCCCAGACATTTTGAAATGTGTCTTCTTTGTCATTTGTTTTAAAGTAAGTTTTTATTTCTTCTTTAATTTCTTCTATTACCCATTCTTCATTTAGTAGCATATAGTTCAGTCTCCATGTATGGGACAATTTTCTTGCTTTCTTTTCATTGTCATTTCTAGTTTGATGCCTTTATAATCCGAAAAAAAGTTTGATTTTTTGTGTATTTATTCAAGTTTTTTTGTTGTCCTGATATGTGGTCAATTTTAGAGAAGGATCCATGTGCATTTGAAAAGAAAGTGTATTCCCTTTTGGGGGGGGGTGTAATGTCCTGTAACTATCTATTAGGTCCATTTGTTCTAGGTCTTCCTTTAAAGCTTTTGTGTCCTTGTTTAGTTTCTGTTTTACTGATCTATCTTTTGATGAGAGTGCAGCGTTCAAGTCTCCTACAACATATGTGTTTTCACCAATATTTGTTTTCAGTTCTGCTAGAAGTTGTCTTATGAAGCTTGGTGCTCCCTCATTTGGTGAATATATGTTGATAATTGTTATGTCTTTTTGGTGAGTTGAATCATGCACCATTAGGTAGTGTCTAATTTTATCCTTTGTCACTTTTTTTATTCTATAATCTTTATCTACTATAAACCCTGCCATTTTTGGGGACCGTTCATTTGTAGAATTTTCTCCATCTCTTCACCTTCAGTCTATGCTTATCTTTAGGGATTAAATGTTTCCTGGACACAGCAGAATATTGGGTTCTGTTTTGATCTGGTTAGCAATTCTGTGTGTTTTGATTGATGAGTTTAGACCATTGATATTTAGAGTGATTATTGATGTGTGAGGTTCCAGTGTTGGTTATCTCGAGGTCATTTTGAGGTTCCACTTTGGTTTCTTGTTATGTGTATTCTATTTATTTGTCAGAAAGTTTTGATTTTGAAGCTTCTTCCATCTTGGAGTGTTGGTTTGGTGGTAGCAAATTTTTGGAGATTTTGTTTTTTTGAGAAGTTTCTAATTTTTCCTCATACAGGAAAGACAGCTTTGCAGGGTAGAGTATTCTTGGTTGGCAATTTTTGTTGTGGATTTTTTGAATATGAGGTTCATTCTCTTCTTGCTGGAGTGTCAGAGAAATCGGATGTCAATCTAATGGGTTTTCCTTTGTAGGTTATGTGTTTCTTCTCTCTAGTCATCCTCAGTTTTTCTTTATCTTGGACTCTTGAAATTTTTACAATTATGTGTCTTACTGTGGTTTTTCTTTCATGAAAGTAGTTTGGTGTCCTTTTTGCTTCCTGTATGTCTATTTTCATTTTGTTCTTCAAGTTTGGGAAGTTCTCTTACATTATTGCTTTAAAAAGCCTTTCATTTCTCATGCCTTACTCTTCTGACATTCCAATTACTCTTATATTTCCTTTCTTTACATTATCTGATAGATCTCTGATTTTTTCTTCTGTCTTCTTACTTTGTTTATCTCTCTTTTTCTCCCTTAGTTTTCTCTCTTTCTGTGTCTTCCAGTGTGCTGATTCAATCTTCAATTTTCTCTAGTCTGCTTTCACGGCTTTCCCCAGTAATTTTTAGGTCTTCTATGGCTCCCTTAAATACTCCATCTCCTTCATTTTCTTATTTAGGGTTTCAATCTCTTTCTTGTGTTTGCCAATGATAATGTTCATTTTGGTACATTCCTTTTTATATTTTTCTACTTCTCTTAGCGAGTTGATTGCTTTTGTCATACTGTGTTTGAATTATTTATATGACATAATGGGCATTTCTTCAATTTTTGTCCTTTTTGGTTTCTGGAGATTGTTTATCCTTTGAGGATGGATTATTTCCCTTTGGGCTGTCTTAAGTGTTTTTATTTTTCTTCCTTCCCATGTTTTCCTTTTGGGTTTGTTCCACATATTGTGCAGTGACTGCTCTATCATTTTTTAAACTATACAGTTTATTTCATAATATACATAATATACAGGCTTAGAATGTATATATAAAAGAAAATTAGGATACAACAGGATATCAGTATGCAAATTAGGGTACAACAAGTATAAATATGATAAATGCTAGTTTTAAAACTTTAAGATGATATGAAATTTGAATACTATTATAGAAGTACAAATGGGAATGTTCTCCAGTACCTAGTTAGGTGAATTTTTTTTTTAATTTTTGGAATATTTTTGTGGGAAGAAAGCAAGTTACATAGATAAGTATCCATACTACAATACCATAATTATGAAATTATAACAATGCAAAGTAATATATTATTTACTGATGTGTGGTTTAAGAGTTTCAAAAACCACTGGAATGGCAAACATCAAATCTAGTGTACTAATTATTATTTCTGGGAATATATAATGGGGAATTGGATAGAAGAGATATCCACAGAGAATGTTAACTATCTTGTGACGGTTGTTCTTTTCTTTTTTTTAAATTTAATTTTTTAAAAAATTTTATTGTATATGTGTATTTATATTTTTATTACATTATTGCATTATTGTGTATGCTGGGGCTTTCCCACTTTGTTAACATCTGTTAACCACCCCGATCTTTTGTGCTCTTCCCTTCACTGCTTTCTTCCCCCTCCTCCTTTCCTGCTCCATTGTTCAGTCCCATTTGTTATTTTTATTTTTTTCTTATTCATTTGTTTGTTTTTCCCTTTATCCATCATATAAGTGAGACCATTCTGTATGTCTCTTTTTCTTTTTGGCTTATTTCTGCTAATATGAGTCTTTCTATTTCCATCCATGTTGCTGCGAATGACATGTGTTTGTCTTCCTTCATTGATATGTAATATTCCATCGTGTATATGTACCAAATTTTTTAACCAATCATCAATTTGGGGGCATTTGATTTGTTTCCAAGTCTTCACAATTGAAAACAGATCTGCAATAAACATGTGCGTACAGCTGTCCTTTTGAATTAGTGATTTCATGTCCACTGGATAGATTCCCAGTAGTGGGATTGCTCTGTCAAATGGTAAGTCTACTTTAGTTGTTTGAGGGTTCTCCACAGAGTATTCCATAGTGGCTGGACAAGTTTTCACTCCCACCAGCAGTGTAAGAGAGTTCCTTTTTCTCCACATCATGGCAACAATTGTTGTTGTCTGTTTTATTTATATGGGCCATTCTTACTGGTGTAAGATGGTATCTCAGTGTGGTTTTAATTTGCATTTCCCTGATTATTAGTGATGTGGAGCATTTTTTCATATGCCTATTAGCCATTTGTATCTCCATTTTGGTGAAGTATCTTTTTACTTCTCCCCATTTTATTTAATTATATATAAATTTCACAACATTGTAATCCCAGGGATTTACCGACCCACCTGCCCCTCCATTCCCCCCTTTCCCTCCTGCTCAAAATTCTGAACTTCAATTTGGTGTTTAGCTTGTTCTGACTTTTCCTCAAGGCTTTTGTTTATTTTTTCACTATATCCCATATATTAATGAAACCATTGGTTTCTAACTTTTTCTTTTTGACTTGTTTCTACTAATACGATTTCTTCTCAGTTCATCCATGTTGTTATAAAATTGTCAAATTTGTCATTTTTAATTGATGAGTAATAGTCCATCATGTATATATACTACGTATTTTCATCCAGTCATCTGTTTTGGAGCATTTAGGTTGCTTCCATGACCTTGCAATTATAAATTGTGCTGCAGCAAACATCCGAGCATTGAGGTCTCTTTTAGGTAGATTCCCAAGAGAGCAATTGCTGGGTCAAATGGTAGTTCCATTTTCATTAACTTGAGGGTCCTCCACACAGCTTTCCATAGAGGTTGGACCAGTTTACATTCCCACCAGTAGTGTAAGAATGTTCCTTTCACTCCACATCCTCACCAGCAATACTTGTTGCACGTTCTTTGGAGGTGCCCATTCTTACTGGTGTAAGTTGGTATCTCATTGTGGTTTTGATTTGCATTTCCCTTATTACTAGTGACATTGAGCAATTTTTCATATGCCTGTTGGCCATTTGCATTTCCTCTTTGGAGAAGTGTATTTCTAGTTCTCCCCATTTTTTGATTGGGCTTTTTGTTTTGCTTTTTAGCTGTATGAGTTCACTGTGGATCATTGTCATTAAACCCTTGTCATTCATGTGGAAGGCAAACATATTTTCCCATTCAGCTGGGCATCTTTTAGTTTTTCTGTTGCCTCTTTTGCTGTACAGAAGCTTTTTAGTTTGATGTGGTCCCATCTGTTTATATTTGTCTTAATTTTTTGGCCATCTGTAGATGTTTCCAGAATGGGATTTCTGAACTGTAGTTCATGGAGAGTTTTGCCCAAGTTTTCCTCTATGTATGCTATGGTTTCAGTTCTGACTTCTAAGTCTCATATCCATTTTGAGTTGATTTTTGTGCATGGTGTAAGGGAGTTTTCTTGGTCAATTTTTTTTGTCTTAGTCCAATTTTCCCAGCACCATTTATTAAAGAGACTATCTTTGTTCCAAGGTAAGTTTTTCACTACTTTATTGAAGATTAGTTGACTATATATGTGTGGATTTAGTTCAGGGCACTCAATTCTGTTCCATTGGTCTGACTGACTGTTTTTGTACCAATAACTTGCTGTTTTAAATATTATGACTTTTTAGTGTAGTTTGAAGTTTGGAATTATAATACCTCCATTTTCTGTTTTTCTGATCAGGAGGCTTTTTAATATACAAGGTCTTTTGTTATTCCTTATGAATTTCAGTAATTTTTGTCCTAGCTCTTTAAAAAATGTCATTGGCATTTTTATTGGGATTGCATTGAATCTGTAGATTGCCTTTGGTAGGATGATCATTTTGATAATATTAATTCTTCCAATCAATGAACAGGGAATGTCTTTCCATTTACTTATTTCTTCTTTCATCTCTTTTAGGAGCATTCTAATATTTTCTTTGTATAATTCTTTCATGTTGTTTGTTAGGTTTATACCCAAGTTTTTAATATTTTTTTGGTGTGATGGTACATGGGATGGTTTTTCTGTTTTCTTTTTTGACTTTTTGCATATGGGAAAGCCACTGACTTCTGTGTGTTGATTTTGTATCCAGCTACCTTACTGAACTGGTTTATTATTTCATGTAATCTTTCTGTGGATTTTCTAGGGTTTTCTATATAGAGAATCATGTCATCAGCATATAATGATAGCTTCAGTTCCTCTTTACCTATTTATATCCCTTTTATGTCTTTCTCTTGCCTTATCACCCTAGCTAGAACTAACTTCCAGTACAATGTTAGGGAGTAGTGGGGTGAGTGGGCATCCTTGCCTAGTTCCAGATCCAGATTGCTTTTATTATGTTGAGGTGAGTTCCTTTAATCCCTAATTTTTCAAGGGCTTTTATCATGAATGGATGCTGGTCTTTGTTGAATGCTTTCTCTGCATCTATTGATATTATCATGTGGTTTTGTTTTTCTCTTTGTTGATGTGGTGGATTATGTTAATTGATTTCCGGATGTTGAACCCTCCTTGTGCCCTGGGATAAATCCCATTTGGTCATGGTGAATGATGCTTTTTATACATCATTGAATTCTGTTTGCCAGGATTTTGTTTAAGAGTTTTGCATCTGTGTTCTTAAGGAAATTGGTCTATAGTTTTCTTTCTGGGTGCTTTCCTTATTTGGTTTTGGTATAAATGTGATGTTTGCTTCATAGAATATGTTTAGCAGTTTTCCTTTTTTATCATTTTTTTGGAAAATCTTCAGTAGTGCAGGCATTATTTCATCTTTGAATGTCTGGTAGAATTCATTTGTAAAGCCATCAGGTCCTGGGCTCTTGTTTTTAGCTAGAGTTTTGATGACTGCTTCAGTTTCACTGCTTGTGATTGGTTGATTTAAGTTCTCTATGTCTTCTTTGTTTAATTTTGGGGAGTTGTGTTTTTCTAAGAATATAGCCATCTCGTCCAGGTTGTTGTGTTTATTTCCATATAGTTGTTCATAATAATCTCTTATTATCCTTTGGATTTCTTTTGTGTCTGTTGTAATTTCTCCTCTTTCATTTGTGATTCTTTTTATTAGGATTTTCTCTATTCTTTCCTTTGTGACCTCTGCAAGGGTCTTATCATTTTATTTATTTTTTTCAGAGAACCAGCTTTTGGTTTCATTAATCTTTTAGATAGACTTTTTGGCTTCTAGATTATTTATTTCTTCTTTTATTTTTGTGATTTCTTGTCTTCTGGTAGATTTTGGGTTTTTCTGTTGCTCTTTTTCTAATTTTTCAAGTTGGTAGATTAGGTTATATATTTGGTTATTTTCTTGTTTTTTGATGTGGGCCTGTATTGCTATGTACCTTCCTCTTAGATATGCTTTTGCTGCATCCCAGACATTTTGGAATGCTGTTTCTTCTTTGTCATTTGTTTCAAAGTAAGTTTTAATTTCTTCTTTAATTTCTTCAGTTATCCATTCTTCCTGTAGAAGAATGTTGCTCAGTTGCCAAGTGTTAGGTATTCTTCTTGTTTCCTTTTCTTTCTGATCTCTCATTTGATACCCTTATGGTCTGAAAAAAGATTGGGTTATTTTAATCTTTGTGTATTTATTCATGTTTGCCTTGTGACCTAGTATGTGGTCAATTTTAGAGAATGATACATGTGCATTTCAGAAGAAGGTGTATTCTTTTCCTTGTGGGTGTAGCATCCTGTAGATGTCTATTAGGTCTATTTTGTCTAGGTCTTCTTTTAAGGCTTTTGTGTCCTTGTGTATCTTTTGTTTTTTGACCTGTCCTTTTCTGAGAGGGGGGTGTGTTGAAGTCTCCTACTACATATGTGTTTTCATCTATATTTGTTTTCAGCTCTCTTAGTCACTGTCCTATAAATCTTGGTGCTCCCCCATTTAGTGAGTATATGTTGATAATTGTTAAGTCTTTTTGGTTGGTTGTCCTTGAACTATTAGGTAGTGACCTTCTTTATCCTTTGATACTTTTTTTATTTTGAAATCTGCTTTGTCTGTTATAAGGATGGCTACTCCTGCCTTTTTTGGGGGGCTGTTTGCTTGTAGAATTGTTTTCCATCCTTTTACCTTCAACCTATGCTTGTCTTTTGGAATCAGATGTGTTTCTTAGAGGCTGCAGAATGTTGTTTTCTGTCTTTTAATCCAGTCTGCAACTCTGTGTGTTTTGATTGATAAGTTTAGCCCATTGACATTTAGAATAATTATTGATGTTTGAGGGTCTAACAATGGGTTCCTGGTGGTCATTTGGGGTCTGTTTTATTTTGCTTTTTCTTTTCTTTTTATTGTTCATTCTTTTTATTTTTCTGCAGGTTTCGATCTCAGGGCTTCTTGCTGGAGTTCTTGGAGATGGGGTGGTGGTAGCAAATTTCTGTAGGCTTTGTTTGTTTGAGAAGACTCTGGGTTTTCCTTCATAAAGGGAGAACAGCTTTGCTGGGTAAGGTATTCTTAGTTGGCACTTTTTGCTTGGCATGTTTTGAAGATGTGACGCCATTCCCTTCTTGCTTAGAGTGTCCCTTCTAAGAAATCTCAAGTCAGTCTGATTGGTTTTTCTTTGTAGGTTACCTGTTTCCTCTCCCTTGTTATTCTCATAATTTTTCTTCATCTTTATCTTTTGTAAGTTTTACTATGATGTGTCTTACTGTGTTTCTTCTTTCATTAAAGTAGTTTGGTGTCCTTCTGGCTTCCTGAATGTCTATTTTCATTTCTTTCTTTGATTTGGTAAATTTTCCTCCATTATTTCATTGAAGAGCCTTTCGGATCCTCTGTCTTCTCTTCACCTTCTGGTATTCCAATTACTCTTATATTTGTTTTCTTTAAGGTATCTGACAGATCTCTGATTTTTTCTTCTGTTTTCTTACTCTGCTTTTCTCTCTCTTTTTAGTTCTCTCTACTCCTGTATCCTCTAGTGTGCTGATTCTTTGTACTATTCTAATCTGCTTTCCTGGCTCTTCCCTGCATTTTTGAGTTCTATTGCTCCTCTTTTGCATTGCATCTCCTGCAGTTTCTTATGGTTTCAATTTCATTTTTCTGTATATTAATGATATTGCTCATTTTGCTGCATTGTTTAAATATTTTTCTACTGCTTCTCTTAATTCATTGAAAGCTTCTACCCTTTTGCTTTCCCTTTTTTCCATCTCTTCCTTGGACTCTTTGAGTGTTATGTTATTTATCTTATATCTTGGTTGGGTGTTTATGTTCTTCCTCCTTCCTGTGTTTTCCTTTCGGATCTGCTCTATATATTGGGTGACTACTGCTTTAGTATTAGGCATATTGAAGCCTATCTAGCTGTGGTTAACTCTGCCTATGTGCTTTCAGTAGTGAGTGCCCTTGTTTTCTAAGTTTGCGCCAGTGGACTTCGGGATGGAAGCTGTTGAACTTTAGGTTGGCTTTCCCAGTCCGAGTGGCTCGGACCTCTGACACACTCAGTCCACGCCTAACCTGATGGCCAGAGTCCATTCAATTGCAAATTGCAGCACTACCCTTTCTCCCAGGACCGTTTCCATAACAATCATGAGAAGCCTCTGCCTCCTCTAAGTAAGTTAGCCTCAGCTGGCTTGTGTGAACTCCTCCCCCAGCTGCTGGTGGGGTGGCCACTCCTCTTAGCAGAGTTGGAATTCCCTGTGCCAGTGATATAGTCCACACGAGCCTCAGCCTGAACGCTGGGCTTTGGGATGGAAGCTGTTGACCTTCAGGTTATCTTTCCCAGTCCTAGTGGCTCAGACTGCAGACACACTCAGTCCACGCTTAACCTGAATCTTTCTCCCCATTTTTTGACTGGGTTTTTGCTTTTTCTTTGTTGAACTCTAGAAGCTCTTTGTTGATTTTTGTTATCAGACCCTTGTCACTTGTCTGGAGGGCAAAAATTTTCTCCCAGTCGGTTGGATTTCTTTTGTTTTCTTTATTGTCTCTTTTGCTGTACAGAAACTTTTTAGTTCGATATAGTTAGTTCCAGTTGTTTCATTTTTGCCAGCCATAGTTGTTTCCCAAAATGGATTTCGATGTGACATTTATGAAGGTTTTTGGCCAGGTTTTCTTCTATGTATTTTATGGTTGCAGGTCTCAATTCCAGGTCCTTTATCCATTTTGAGTCAATTTTTGTGCGTGGTGTGAAGCTGTTATCCTGGTCCTTTTTTTTTTTTTTTACAGGTTTTGACCAGTTTTCTCAGCACCATTTACTGAACAGGCTATCCTTTTTCCGGAGTATGATTTTTGCCCCTTTGTCAAAGATTAGTTGACCATATATGTGTGGTTTTGTTTCGGGTATTTAACTCTGATCCATTGGTCTGTTTGTCCTTGTACCAGAACCATTTTCTTTTAAGTATTATGGCTTTGTAATATAGTTTGAAGTCTGGAATAGTAATACCTCCATTCTCTCTTCTGTTTGTCAAAAGTGTTTTGGCTACTCGAGGTCATTTTTTGTTCCGTACGAATTTCAGCAATTTTTGTTCTATCTCTTTAAAATGTCATTGAGATCTTTATTGGAATTGCATTGAATCTGTGGATAGCCTTTGGTACTATGGCCATTTTGATAATGTTGATTCTTCTGATCCAAAAACAGGGAATGTCTTTTCATATTTTAACACCATCTTCTATTTCTTTTAAGAATGTTTTATAGTTTTCTTTGTATAGGTCTTTTACTTCTTTTGTTAGATTTATTCCCAAGTATTTTATTTTCTTTGGTGCAATGGTAAGTGGGGTGTTTTTTAAAAATTTCTTCTTCTGATTCATTCTTTGCATATATGAATGCTGTTGATTTTTGTGTGTTGATTTATTTTATTTTATTTTTTATTCATTTTATTGATTTGTCACAATTGTGCATTAATTGACCCCTCCTCTTCCCTCCATATCCCCCTTCCTCCTCCCTCCATATCCCCCTTCTGTATCCCCCTCAGTCACTCCTCCCATTTTTCTGCAAATTGTTGTTTGGTTAAGTTGATGTTTAGTTGTTGGTTGTTTGGCCTGTTGTTCTCTTCTGATATAAGGAAAGTGTGTGTGTGGGTTTTTTTTTTTTTTACCCCGGGGCTTTCCCACTTCACTAACATTTGTTAACTATCCTGATCTTTTGTACTCTTCACCTCCCCT